>JASAMX010015211.1:0-12175 GCA_030248175.1 Microlaimidae sp. YZB2_3
GGAACTCAGTCTGAAACGAGATCCCAACGACCCTCAACGCCTTTACCTCAACGCCGGCAATATATGCAATCACTTCTACACCGTGGAATTCCTGGAAAGTGTCTCAAAGCAAGTTGAAATTATACATACTGTTTGTTTTAGTGATGTTCTTCGGAGCTCCGGAGCTCCTAGGTTTGTGAAGGAGGAAAGAATATTGCCATTTTTTGTTGTCAAAAAATTTTATTAACATATTTTTTAAACTTATTAAAAACATAAAAATAACTCTGATATAATAGTTTAAAACATATTCCAAGCATAGGTGGGCAGGGGGGTTATACCCCTTCCTCCAAAAAAAAATCCCGATTATAGCCGACACCCAAAAAAAAAATTTTGGGGGTACCTCGGACACCCCAGCCCCTAAAATTTGGGGAGTCCCAGTACTAAAAACGCTAAAAATGGGGTATTTGAAGAATACCCCCAAAAAAATTTTGAGAAACCCCCCCCACCAAATTTCGGGGGTCGGGTATACCCCCCGCCAAAATCCGGGAGGCTGCCCACCTATGATTCCAAGTATAAATAAACAATTAAATCGCTCATGCAGAAAGCAAAAGTTGTGGCTTCGGAGCATACATGGGCAAGTTGGTCCGGAGTGGGGGGATTAAACCCCAAATTAGGGGGGTTAAAATCCGAGAAACGCAAAATACCTATATCGTTTTTTTCTGGAGTGCATTTTACTCATATCGTTTTTCGATTTTAAAGGAAAAATAGGTAAAAAAACGCTAATTTTAGGTCAAAAAGCCCCTTTTATAACATTTTTGAGCTTTTTATTGCTTAAAACATTCATTTTGACCTCAAAACTTAAGTTTGGAGGCAGCTAGAATTCATTTTAAAGACATTTTTTTCTTCATTTTTCCAAAATTGGGGGGTAAATCTTTTCTTTCCCCCCACTTCTGAGTGGGGGGGTTTAAACCCCCCCCCCTTTCTCAGAATTTGGGGGGTTAACCCCCAAGCCCCCCATGTATGTTTTGGAGCTCCCTTCGCTTTAAATGGACAAAGCTCCGTAGCATAATAATATTGGAGTGTAAGTACATCACTTGTTTTTACTATAATTGGTGGGCAAGGGAAGGGTTTGTTTGGGAGTATGATTTAAGTTAAGGCATTACAAAAAAATTAAAATAAAGGCAAAAAAATAGAGAAAACAAACTGCTTTTTCTGGGTGATGATTTTTCTATGTTTTTTTTTTTGTTTAATAGTATCTTTTAAACACAGAGTCCACCTGCCGAAATTTCGGGGTGTGCCAGGGGCGGCTGAAAATCATAAGGGGAATTCCCCCAAAAGCTCACTTTTAATATTGTAAGCACAAAAAACCCCAAATTTCTTGATTTATACTTTCCCCTACGTAACCTCATATGTTTTGGTTGTAAATCTATTAAGAATTTTAAAATTAATTTTAAAAAGTCCATTCCAAACATTAAATAAAAGCATTTTTTGTAATTGAAACATTGAAAAACTGGGAACCAAGCGCGCCAGCAGCGCCGTACCAACGAAACGGAAAAAAGTTAAAAATCTCCAAAAATGCTTTTGCTTTTGTAATTTTAGGAAGTATTTAAGAAATTTTGAAGAGAAGGGGTCGAGATTTTGAACCAATAACTATTTGAAATATTTTAAACCGTAAAATATACTAGTCGCTCGCTATTTGTCAATTTTCCTCCTAAATATGATTGGTGCTAGTAGTCATTGTACCCTCTTCCTACACCAAAAAACCTTTATTCAGAACTAGTCTATAACGCCCGGATCATACAACTTTTTTGTTACTGAACCGATTGAATTGAAATCTAATATATTATGTTATGTTGTAGGATTGGTCTCGAAAAGCCAAAATATTAAATTTGAAGTAGATAGATTTTGTATTAAAAGAGTAGTTCATTCAAGGTGTTATAGCAATTCGATTTGTGACAACGCTCCTTTAATTTGTTGGAAATTTCAAAATCATATAATCAACAATAAAATCTATGATAAAACATTCAATACAACATTATTACAACGTTTCCTTGGTGTAAATTTTTATCACACACACGCAAATATCTAAATTACAGAAATTAAGCAAGTTCTATATAATATTATAACTTGCTCAATTTATTTAGTTTAGATATGTTTTCACACAATCGAAATGTTGCAACTTTGTTTTTTTTATTTTGTCGTCAATTTATTTTATTTTTTGTTTAATATTTTTTATGTAAAAAACTTTTGGAGTTCTCAGGAACGAGAGGAAATTCTGCTTCAATACGTAGCTCACAAACAAATTTTAACTAACTTTTTGTTGTTCTTATTAACTTAAGGTAATTAAGTTATTTATTAAAAAGTAACCAAAAGCTAATAATTATTAACTAATGATGTGTTTCATCGCACTACGGCAAAATGAGCTACAGTCATCTTAAAATACTCGTGTCATGACTGTAACTTATTCTCTAATAGACTAGTTCGGAATAAGGGTTTTTTAGTGTTAGGAAGAGGGTACATAACTACTAGCGCCAATCATATGTAGAGGGAAAATTGAGAAACAGCGAGCAACTAGTACATTTTACGGTTTAAAATATTTCAAATATTTATTGGTTTAAAATCTCGACCCCTTCTCTTCAAAATTTCTTAAATACTTTTTAAATATTGCAAAAGCAAAAGCAGTTTTTGGGGATTTTTAGTTTTTTGCCGCTTCGTAGGTACGGCGCTGCTGGCGCGCTTGTTTGCCAGTTTTTTAATGTTTCAATTACAAAAAATGCTTAATTTAAAAGTTTGAAATGGACTTTTTAAAATTAATTTTTAAGTTTTGAATAGTTTTACAAGCAAAACATTAAAAAAAACTATGTATTAAAATTAGTTTAAAAGCACAAATTTCATCTTTATTTTTACTAATTCGAAATCACTGTTCAGGATAATACTATTTTAGTGGCGATTTTAAACTTGTGACGTTTAATTAAAAAACAAAAATTTATTTAGCACAAACTGATATATTACAGCACTTCAACGTAGTGAAACATATCATCGTGTAGCAATTTTTATGAAGTATAGCTTTAAACTTAAGAAACTAAAAAAGTTAAGATTTTTTCAAATTTTTTTTTCTTTTTGTACCCTCTTTCGTACAGTAAAAGACGCTTATTCCGAATTAGTCTATTAAAAAGTTGCTGTTTGAAATTTAAAACAAGTCACAGTCGCATATATTTTATACACACTGTGGCTCTTTTTGCCGTAGTAACGACGGTTTGTTTAGAAACGAGGGCGAAATCCTGGTTCACCACGTGGCTCACAAAAAGATCCCGTTCGTGGACGAAAGCGGAAAGGCCGTCAAGCCGGACAAAGTCAACGGGATCAAGATGGAAAAATTCGTATTCGACGTCTTCCCGCTTTCCAAGTGAGGATTGGCGATATGTGCTCATAGGTGTTTTTGGGGGGGGGGACAGTGGGGTCCCCCCCCCCCCCCCCTAGAGCCAAAATTTTGGACCCCCCTAGAAAAAATTCAGGGGCCCCCCCTCCCCCCCAAAGCTCGAGAGCGGTCCGGCCTGACCCCCCCTAGCGAGGCTGACCCCCCTCCCCTCCCTTCCCGACCAACTTGGAGGTATATTTTTTTATTTACTGTCAAAAACATGGGTTTTTAGTTAAAAACAGTGTTTAAATACACTTTTTAGGCCTAAATAAGCTGTTTTAATACATAAAATTCAATATTAGACCTAAAAACACTTAAATTATTGAGTTAAAAAAATTTGCTAGAAAATCGGACCCCCCTGACCCCACCCTCTAAATTTAAAATCTCGCACCTGTGGTCGATCCCCCCTAAAAAGCCAGGGGGGTCGACCCCAAGTGAGGATTTCAAATTTAGGGGGGTCAGGGGGGTCCAATTTTTAGCAAAATTTTTTTAACTCAATAATTTAAGTTTTTTAGTCTAATATGAATTTATGTATTAAAACAGCTATTAGGCCTAAAAAGTATTAAACACTGTTTTAACTAAAAACCCATGTTTGACAGTAAAAAAAAAAATACCTCCAAGTGGTCGGGAAGGGGGGGGGAGGGGGGTCAGCCTCGCTAGGTCAGGCCGGACCCTCGAGCTTGGGGGGGAGGGAGGCCCCAATTTTTTACTAGGAAGGGGTTCAAAATTTTGGCTCTAGGGGGGGGGTCCCCCCAACGGTCCCCCCCCAAAAACACCTAGAGCACATATCGCCAATCCTCACTGGAAAGCGGAAAACTCGAAACGAATTTTTCCATCGATCCCGTGACTTTGTCCGCTTGACGCCTTTCCCCCTTTCGTCCACGAACGGGATCTTTTTGGAGCCACGGGGAACCAGTACCCCTTCGTTTCTAAACAAACCGTCGTTACTACGGCAAAAAGAGCCACAGGGATAAAATATATGCGACTGGACTGTTAAATTTCAAACAGCAACTTTTTAATAGACTAATTCGGAATAAGCTCTTTTACTGTACGAAAGAGGGTACAAAAAGAAAAAAAAATTTGAAAAAATCTAACTTTTTTAGTTTCTTAAGTTTAAAGCTATACTTCATAAAAATTGCTACACGAGATATGTTTCACTACGTTGAAGTGCTGTAATATATCAGTTTGTGCTAAATAAAATTTTTGTTTTTTAATTAAACGTCACAAGTTAAAATCGCCACTAAAAAGTATTATCCGAACAGTGATTTCGAATTAGTAAAAATAAAGAGAAATTTGTGCTTTTAAACTAATTTTAATACATAGTTTTTTTTAATGTTTTGCTTCTAAAAATTTGTTCAAAACTAAAAATAATTTTAAAAGTCCATTTCAAACTTTTAAATTAAGCATTTTTTGTAATTGAAACATTAAAAAACTGGCAAACGGAGCACGGCCAGCAGCCGTACCACGAAGCGGCAAAAAACTAAAAATCCCCCAAAAACTGCTTTTGCTTTGCAATATTAAAATTGCTTAAGAAATTTGAAGAGAAGGGGTAAGAATAAACCAATAAATATTGATACAAACCGAAAAAAACACCAGTTGCTCGCGTTTCTCAAATTTCCCTCACATAGATTGGCCAGAGATGTACCCTCTTCCTAACACTAAAAAACCCATTCCGAACAGTCAAGAGAAGAGACAGTCAGACGCGGGGTATTTTCGGAAACTGGCTCTTTGCAGTAACACTAGAAACGGGGGCAAATCCGTTCACCACGTGGCTCACAAAAAGATCCCTCAGGACGAAAGCGGAAAGGCCGAGAGCCGGACAAAGTCAACGGGATCAAGAGGAAAAACATCCCACTCTCCCCTCCAAGGAGGAGGCAAGTGCTCAAGGGGGGGGGGGGACAGAGGGGTGCCACCCCCCCCCAGAGCCAAAAGACCCCCTCCTCGAAAAAAGGGCCTCCCCTCCCCCAAAGCTCGAGAGCTCCCCGACCCCCCAGCGAGCACCCCCCTCCCCCCCCCGACCAACGGAGATAAACCAAAAACAGGAGAAAAACAGAAAACACAGGCCAAAAAGCTAAACAAAAACAAAAGACCAAAAACACAAAATAAAAAAAAAAAAAAATGACCCCCCACCCCCCCCCAAAAACTCCACCCGGGGCACCCCCAAAAAGCCCGGGACCCCCTGGATCCCCCCCCCTCAAAATGTTGGCCTTCCACCCGGGGGTGGACCCCCCCCTCTAGCGGACCCGACCAAAAACACCTATGTATGTGCTCCGGAACTCCGCCTTAGTTTGTACTAGTTTCTTGAATAATTAAAGTGATAATTGCTACCCCGTACAATTCCCGTACAACAACTATAATTTTCAAAGTAAAAAAAATCTTCAATCTTTAAATTAATTAAGCCATATAAGCAAAGTAAGTGCATCACGTAGCTAAATTTTTAATAGTTTGACTAAGTTTTATTCATTTTATGTGTTAACCGCATTTAGCGAAATTCTTTAAAAAATTTTTCTGTCCACGTATGCAAAGATGGGACTAGAATTTAATCTCAACATTCCAAGGTGTGTTTACAAATTTTGGTACTATTTATAGTAAAAATAGCTTTATCACAAAAATATATAGGCCATATGGAATAGATATTAAAATTTTTACGGTTTTACCTCCAATCAGTTTAGAGAAATAAGCCTGCGAAAAATTAACTTAAGCCCTAATCACATTTTTGCATATGAGCCCTGTAAGTTCTTTTTTTTTCATTTATCTAACTTCTATTTATTTTTCACGAAGTTGATGAGGCTCAACAAACAGTATTCATTTCAAATGAGATTATTTGAGACAAGACTCAATTCCTAAAATTTTGTTTTCGGGTCCACTGTAATTGAATTTTTTTTTTTAGAAACTTCGTTTTGTGGGAAGCTGAAAGAGCTGCAGAATTTAGCCCTTTGAAAAATTCCGACTCCGCGGGTATAATTGTAAAATATTTAATTAATTTAAACGCATTTTTGTAGTGATGAGCGGAGCTGCGGAACCTCCGGAACCGGAATTGAGATTTTCCGAAAATCCGGAACAGGAACCGCAACCGGAATTCCAAATTTTGCGCGGAACATCCGGAAACGGAACTATCCATCGCTAATTTTTAGATATAATTAGTGATAGTGTTCAACATTTTAGTCTAAATAGAAACGAGGTATAAAAAACCGTTCTGATAAATTATGCGGACGGTATCTTGCTAAGATTCTGTCGTCAATGAGCCGATTGCTTTAACCATAGGTGGGCAGCCGCAGCCTCCTGGATTTTGGGGGGTATACCCGACCATAGGTGTTTTTGGTCAGGTCCGCTAGGGGGTTCACCCCTGGGTGGAAGGCCAAAATTTTTTAGGGGATACAATGGGGTCCGGACCCCCTGGCTTTTTAGAGGTGGTCGACCCCGGGTGCCAGAATTCAAATTTTGGGGGGGTCAGGGGGGTCCAATTTTTTAACAAAGTTTTTTTAAATCAAAAGTGTTTTAGATCTAATACTGAATTTTATATACTAAAACCGCCTATTTAGGCCTAAAAAGTGTATTTAAACACTGTTTTTATCTAAAAAACCGTGTTTTTGACAGTAAATAAAAAATTATACTTCTAAATTGGTCGAGAGGGGGGAGGGGGGTCAGCTTCGCTAGAGAGGGTTAGGCTTCGTTTCGTTCGTTAGGCCGAACCGCTCTCGAGCTTTTGGTTGGTGGGGACGGGGGCCCCTGGATTTTTTCTAGGGGTGAGTCCAAAATTTTGGCTCTAGTGGTGGGTGGATCCCTCTGCCCCCCCCCCTCCAAAAAAACACCTATGTACCCGACCCCCGAAATTCGGAGGGGTGTGTCAAAAAAAATTTTTCCAGGTATACCCCAAATATTTTTAGCGTTTTTAGTTCTGGGACCCCCAAAATTTTAGGGGGGTGTCCGGGGTACCCCCAAATTTTAGGGGGTGTCCGGGGTACCCCAAATTTTGGGGGGGGGGTGTCAGCTATAATCGGGATTTTTTGGGGGTTTAACCCCTTCGAACCATACATCGGCAAGTTGGTCCGGAGTGGGGGGTTAAACCGTAAATTAGAGGGGGGTTAAATTCCGAGAAACGCAAAATACCCATATCATTTTTTTCTGGAGTGCATTTTACCCATATCGTTTTTCGATTTAAAAAAATAGATAAAAAATGCTATATTTTAGGTCAAAAAGCCCTTTTTATTGCATTTTTGAGCTTTTTACTGTTTAAAACATTTATTTTAACCTCAAAACTTAAGTTTGAAGGCAGTTAGAAATCATTTTAAAGACTTTTTTCTCTTCATTTTTCCAAAATTGGGGGGTTAACCTTTTCTCCCCCCTCACTTCTGAGGGAGGGGAGTTAAACCCCCCTTCTCAGAATTTGGGGGGTTTAATCCCCCAATCCCCCGTGCTCATGTATGCTTCCGCCCCCTCCCCCCTTGCCCACCTGTGCCTTTAACCTCCACGTGTAGACGTGGTGTGGCCTCTGCCGCGGTGTGAACGGTTAAACAAACCATACCAGCGAGTTTAAGCCATCCCTAGCCCATCCCCCCATCTTTCATTAATACGACTCGCTATTGATGAGTATGATTTTAATTCAATTTAACTTATACTTTACTTCTCACCTTATTATGCAGTATGAGCTGTGCGCCTGAGCTCCAAAACGATTTTCGGCTCTTTCATGCTAAGCAACCATATCCAGAGCCCCGCAGCTATTTTTGTACTAATTTTATACATAATTAAAGAGTAATGGATGACTTAGTTATTAACTTATTAAAGCCTAAAATTAGGATAGAATAAGAAAAAACAAGTTTCACTTTAAAATTTTAATTATTATTAAATGGCGGGTACTTTTCATGTTTTGTCCTGTGGGAATCAAAGTCGGAAGATCTAAGCAGGTGGGTCAGTCACCACAATTATTGAAGATTAATTTTTCCCACCGCTCATTGGCTGAAAGTAAATCTATGGACCTACCTAGCATAACAAAAATTGGGTCGGCGGTCCCACCACGAAACACATTTCCTGTCAAATTAAATGCATTTTTTGATTATTTTTGTAAAACTTGGAAATACTATATACAAATGAAAATATCAACTTGAAAAATTTTAGTGTCTTTTTGTATTTAATTAAGCATCACAAAATGTTTTTTTTTCTGAATAACCAAAAAGATTTACATATGAGAAACTTTAGTTACGCTTAATATAGCTCTAAATAATGGTCAAAAGTTAACAAAAATATTCGAAATTGTTTTCATTTAGTTTATTGATCTCCAATTTTTGAAAAAATTTTGTAAAAATCATTGGTTTCATAACGAATTTTGATTTCGCGGCGGGACCGCGGACCCAAATTTTTGTAATGCTAGATAGGTCCATAGGGTCAAGATTCGGTGTAAATCTTTAGCACTGAACAACTTCAATTCTAATGGGGTGTTTTACCATTATACCCAGGCTTAAATAAGCTCTAAATTGCCCAATGAAGAGGTGGTGCTCAGGAGCTTGTTCTTTTTTAAACGGTCGGTGCTTGATATTGCAGTAGAAAGAACACTTCCATTTTAAAAATTTAATTTCGTTTCCAATAGAAGCGGCAAGAGATTAAGTAATTTTTCCAAAACGCTTCAATTTCATAATACTTTAGGCAAAGATTCGCCCACCACCAGCAGAAATGACATTTATCGACTGCACAGGCGGTGGTTGGAGTCAGCCGGTGGTAGAATTAGTATCAAGCCGACGGCGTTCGGAGACAAGAATCAAAACACCGAGGACGTCGTAGCGGCGGACGATCCACCGGTGGAAGTGGAAATTTCACCGCTGGTGTCTTACGGAGGAGAGGTATAAATTTTTCGTTAGTGCTATAATAAAGAGGATGACACAATGAGTCAGATTCGTCATAAAATACTCGTAACTGTGACTCTTTTTATATTTTAACACACAATTAATATAGACAAAATAAGTCAGAGTCACGATGATTTTATAATGACTGTGACTCATTGTGTCAGAGTAACGACGAATGGTTGATGGGGGGAGGGGTCGAAAATGGGCCTTAGGGGGGGGGGGGGTCAGGGGGTCGAAGGGGGAGAGGTTAAAAATGGACCTTAGGGGGGATAGGTCTCAGAGGCCGTAGGGGGGGGGGGGTGCCACCCCCTTACCACCCCCCCCCCCCATCGGTGACCTATGATAAAGATAGGATATAAGTATCCGGTAGAAGTGGAAATTTCACCGCTGGTGTCTTACGGAGGAGAGGTATAAATTTTGCGTTACTGCTATTAATAAAGAGGATGACACAATGAGTCAGATTCGTCATAAAATACTCGTAACTGTGACTCTTTTTATATTTTAACACACAATTAATATAGACAAAATAAGTCAGAGTCACGATGATTTTATAATGACTGTGACTCATTGTGTCAGAGTAACGACGATATGGTTGATGGGAGGGGTCGAAAATGGGCCTTAGGGGGGGGTCAGGGGGTCGAAGGTGGGGGGGAGAGGTTAAAAATGGACCTTAGGAAGGATAGACTCTCAGAGGCCGCAAGGGGGGGGGTGCCACCCCCCTACCACCCCCCCCCCATCGGCGACCTATGATAAAGATAGGATATAAGTATCCGGTAGAAGTGGAAATTTCACCGCTGGTTTCTTACGGAGGAGAGGTATAAATTTTGCGTTACTGCTATAATAAAGAGGATTTGGTTGATGGGGGAGGGGTCGAAAATGGGCCTTAGGGGGCGGGTCAGGGGTTCAAGGGGTCGAAGGGGGGGGGGGTCAAAAATGGACCTTAGGGGGATAGGTCTCAGAGGCTGTAGGGGGGTGCCCCCCCCCCCCATCGGTGACCTATGATAAAGATAGGATATAAGTATAATTTAAGAAAATGTCCGGCTGTATATTTAGCAGTAACAAACAACATAACGCTTCTAACTTCCTTGATTACTGTTCCAATCATAGATGAGAAAGGGGGGCAGGGTGGGGTCCACCCCCCCCCCTAGCCTCAAAATTTTGGGACCCCTCCCCCCTCTAGACAAAAATCTAGGGGGATACCCCCTCCCCTCAAATTTCCGAATTTTTTACCTCTAACCCCCCTCAAGAATTTGAAATATGATCCCCCCTCCCTCCTCGGAAAAATTTTAGGTACTTTTTTATACTAAATTTTCTTCCAAAAACGTCAATTTTCATCACATATTCATGGTTTTACACCCTTTTTATACCAGAATATTCCTTTTTATTCAATAAAATGTAGTATTATCTTATAAAAAGAACAATTATTATAGTTATTATAGTTTAAAACTGTTTTGCTTTATACACCGGACCCCACCTGACCCCCTCTCGATTTGAAAATTTTGCACCCCTAGTCGACCCTTCCTAAAAAGCTAGGGGGGGTCCTAATTCAAAATTTGATTTACCACCCCCCCCCCTAGCTTTCCCGACCGTTCTCATCTATGGTTCCAATCATCTATGGAAAGCAAAACAAGGAATACCCTCAAAAATCTGGAAATTGTCTTTGCCTTTGCCTCCCTTTTCTAATATCTAAAAGGGTATCCAGAAACCCTCTGGAAGATAAACCTCCCAAAAATTAGGGAGCTGCCCATCTATATGGCTTTAATCTTTTTAAATTTTTCGTTGCCAATCATCATCAAAATCAAATTATATTTATAGGCACGAAAGCCGAAAGTTTTTTACCGTATAAAAATAAGGAGTTCAAGATACTTCCAATATTTTATTTTGAGAAAGAGGTTGGCATGTAGCAGAATCCCTTCTTTTTTTAAAATTTTTTGAAACACCAGAGCTCTTGAAGCTCCTCATTTGTGGGTGTTGTAATATCAAAAAAAATTAGCTAGGTACTTCTTTTAAAAACCCACAATTCTTCCCGTCAAACCCGTTGGGTGCCGCTATAATGCTTTACTAGTAAAAACTATCAACCTACCAAACATAACAAAATTTTAGATCGATAGTCCCGCCACGAAATCAAATTTTTTTTACAAAATAAAACTTTTACTCAGTTTTTTTTCAGATACTGGAGATTTAAAAAAAAATGTATTAAAACTGGTTTTTAATTATATTTGTAATATTTTACCTTAATGTTTTAGCTATTTTTTGTGTAACAAACGTTTTTCGTAATGTAAACGTGTTGTGGTAATGATAAAAATAAAAAAAATGTTATGCTTTGCTTTAATTAAAATACAAAAAAAAGCTAAAGCCTTTAAATATGTTTTTAAAGTTTTAAAAATTAGTACAATGAAATGGATTCAATTTAAGAGGCATTTTGTTTTGTCGGCACCGCCCATCCCATCTTTTAAATGTTAGGTAGGTAGGTCCATAGGTGGGCAGCCTCCCGGATTTTGGGAGGTATACCTCAAATACCGCATTTTTAGCGTTTTTAGTATAGTATTGAGACCCCAAAAACTTTTAGGAGGGGCGGGTGTCCGGGGTGGGGCGTCGGCTGGAGTTTACATGGGTATCGGCAGTATTCGGGATTTTCGAAGTGGGTATAACTACCCCCCCCCCCACCCCACTTCTTCTGTTTGCTGTTGTGGCACAGATTCTTGCTTTCAATAAGTCTTTTTTCGCTGTTCTTTTGGCTGCTAGAAGTTGTTCCATTTAACCTTTAGATCCACGGTCTTCATTAGCAGCGGCAGAACTGCGACAGACTTGTCAGCAAATAATAATGCAGGGGCTTCCGTCCGTCACGTTTTTATCCTAGCCGTTTAACGACGACATCATCTGTGTAAATAATGTTGGCTGCAGGCATCCCGAGCACAACACGACCGTTAAAAATTACATA
>JASAMX010015212.1:0-40000 GCA_030248175.1 Microlaimidae sp. YZB2_3
GGGACAGAAGTGGTTGGTTGGCTAACTTTTTGGCTTAATGTGTTTCATTTTCATATTAATAGTCTTTTGTTTCTTGGTGCATACTAAATCAGTGCAATGTTTCTATTGCTTTGTATTTCCCAGTCGTAGACGAAAAATAAATACAATACAATACAATGACCTTCCCGACCATATTCCTAATGTTATATGTAAGCTCTTCGCCGACGACGCCAAGATCTACCACACTCGTGAAATAAATCAAGATAATTCATTATTACAAATTTCTGTTGATAATTTAGTTAAATGGGCAGCCAAATGGCAGCTGAAAATCGCAACACAAAAATGTTGTAGAGTACATATGGGTACAAAAAATCCAAACTTACCTATTTTAATTGATAAAAAACCACTAACAATAAACAAAGAAGCTTAAGATTTAGGTATTTTAGTTTCTGATGGGCTCAAACAAAGTGCTTACTGCAATTATATTGCTAAAAAACATATCAAATTCTTAATATAATTTTTAGATGTTTTCAAACCAAAAATATCGACGCACTACTTTCAGCGTACTGCTCTTATGTGCGCCCCATTTTAGAATGCTGCACTTCAGTGTGGTCTCCATATTTATGTAAAGATATTGATTGTATTGAACAGGTACAGCGTACTTTTACCAGACGTTTGTTTGCTAAGTGTGGCCTTGATCAAAATTACAATTATATACAGCGATTAAATTTACTAAAATTAAAGTCTTAAGAAGAGCGGAGAATTTATTTTGACCTTAGTTTATGCTATTCTATTATTAACAATCTTAATGATTCTCAATTTGAAAATTCATCAGTGAAATGTAGAGGAAAAAACGATCATAGCAAAAAACTTTATATACCTGAATCTAAGAAAGATATTTTGTATTACTTCATTTTCTAACAGAGCAGCAGGATATTGGAATAGTATCTATGAAATGTTTATTTCTTTATTAAAAACATACAAAATTTCAAAAATAAACTAAGAATATTTAAATTTTAGAGAAAAAACTAAATTTGACAGGCAAATTAAGTAGCTTTAAAGCTCTTGTGCTTTCCTCCCCTTTTATTACCTACTAATAAAATTTTTATTAAAGCATGCTTATTTTCAAAACTTTTGAAAAAACATTTCATTAGAAGCAAACAAATTAAAAATATTTAGTTAAGTTATATCCCACCAATCAAGGAAACTAGTCAAAGTTTAAAGAAATATAAAAATCAGCAAACAACTTACCGTGAGATGCGAAAGATTGGATTTCAAGAGGCAATTTTTGAGCAACAGGGACAACATTGTAGGCGTCATACATTTTTATTTATAATAAAATAAACTATTTTAAATATAAAAAATATATACTTAAATATTATAAATAACTGTGAACTTCGGACGGGATTCAAATTCAACTTAACTTTTTAATTTAACCAATTCTTTCTTAAGCAAATTTGATTGTCAAAACAATAATCGCTTTTAACACCATATTTAATGTATAAAGTTCACTACTTTCTGTTAGCAAAAATATATGGATTGCATACTAAATGCTTTGCGAATTTAAATTTTGATTTCATTTAATTTTGTTTCAGTTTGTACAGAAAGATAAAATGTTAAAAAAAGAGAAATGTAGCCAAATCCAACCAGATCGTCCATAATTTAAGGAATCCTTTGAATAAGACACCAAGGACCACTATAATAGTCATATATCGCTATTTGATGAAAGCTTTGATTTTTTGAGAATTGACATCTTATAATAAGCAATAAAATCGTCGATAAAACATTTATTGAAATTATATTCCAACGTTTCGATTATATCAAACAATCATCATCAGTCAGGTATCTAAACTACATAAATTAAGCAAGTTATCTTATTATAATCATATATTAAGGTTACACAAGAAATAAAAACGCGAAAAATGATAAACATTAAGGTAAAAGACAGTAATATTAAAATATAGAATGACAAAGTATAGCAGTAAAAAACAAAAATAAAATGCCAAACTAACTTAACGGCTAAATTTTGATTAGAGAAAAAAATTTTCTCTATGAAAAATAAAAAAATAAAGTAAACATAGACGACATGTCTATGTTTATTTTGAAATGAAATGAAATGAAAAGTCTTTTAGTAATACTGTTCAAACATTTATAAGACAAAGAAAAAATAATTATGTTACGAAAAAAAAATAATTTATATATAATATAAAATATAATTTTTTTTCAATACATAACTGTATACACAAATAAAGTTATTTAAAATAAGCATGCTTTAATAAAAGTTTGATTAGTAGGTAATAAAGGGAAGGAAGCACAAGAGCTTTAAAGCTACTTAATTTGCCTGTCAAATTTAGTTTTTTCTGAAAATTTATATTCTTGAGTTTATTTTTGAAATTTTGTAGCGTTTTTGAGAGTACAACATTTTCAGACAGACTATTCCAATATCCTGCTGCTCTGTTAGAAAATGAGTAATACAAAATATCTTTCTTAGATTCAGGTATATCAAGTTTTTTGCTATGATCGTTTTTGCCTTTATATTTACCCCAACTAAAAAAAATTTCAAATTGAGAGTCATTAAGATTGTTAATAATAGAATAGCATAAACTAAGGTCAAAATATATTCTCCGCTCTTCTAAAGATTTTAATTTCAGTAAATTTAATCGCTGTATATAATTGTAATTTTGATCAAGGCCACACTTAGCAAACAAACGTGTGGTAAAAGTGTGCTGTACCTGTTCAACACAATCAATATCTTTACATAAATATGGAGACCACACTGGAGTGCAGTATTCTAAAATGGGGCTCATATAAGAGCAGTATACTGAAAGTAGTGCGTCGATATTTTTGGTTTGAAAACATCTAAAAAATATATTAAGAATTTGATATGTTTTTAGCAATATAATTGCAGTGAGCACTTTGTTTGAGCCCATCACAAACTAAAACACCTAAATCTCGAGCTTCTTTGTTTATTGTTAGTGGTTTTCTATCAATTAAATAGGTAAGTTTGGATTTTTTGCACCCATATGTACTATACAACATTTTTGTGTTGCGATTTTTAGCTGCCATTTGGCTGCCCATTTAATTAAATTATCAACAGAAATTTGTAATAATGATTTATTTCACGAGTGTGGTAGATCTTGACGTCGTCGGCGAAGAACTTACATATAACATTAGGAATATGGTCGGGAAGGTCATTTATAAAAACCAAAAATGATAAAGGTCCAAGAACCGACCCTTGCGGGACCCCAGACATAAGCTCAATGCTTTCATAAAAAGTTTCTTCAATAACCACTCTTTGCGTGCGATTCATTAAAAAGGCAGAAATTCAGGAATAAAAGTCGCCACTTATACCATAAGCTGTTAGTTTATACAACAATTTTTGATGCGAGACCGAATCAAAAGCTTTACTAAAATCTATATATACACTGTCTATAATTTTGTTTTTTTTTTCAATCGCTTGGTTCCAATCAACAAAAGATTCCAAAGGTTGAGAGCAAGTGGACTTTTTTTGCAAAAATCCATGTTGAGCCTTTGAAATAATTTTAAAACGTTTAAAAAATCCAAACAATTGATCATAAATTATAGACTCCATAACTTTACATACTATACAAGTAAGCGAAATTGGGCGGTATTTTTTGGGTCACTTGGATCACTTTTTTTAAAAATTGGAATTACAATAGCAGTTAACCATGTTGGAGGTAATTTATGCTTTAAAGGAAACTGTAAAAACTGTAGCTAAAGGAGATGCTAGGGAGTTTGCTAATTTTTTGAATAAAATAGCAAGCAAAGTGTCTGGAATTCTGCTCGTTTTATTTTTTGCTTCTTTAGGGCTTTTAAAACAGTTTGGTCAGTAAATTTTATGTTTGAGAAAGAAATATATTTAGGCAATTAACGAGTTATTGTATGGTTTACTCCATTATCTTTAGTAAAGTTCTGTAAAAAGAATTAAGTATTTCAGATTGAGCTTTTGAATTATCTGTTAAATTTCCAGATTCCAGTAGGATAAAAACGTTTTTTCCAAAGCTTCAACTTTTTTGATTTTATAATTTCTATATATCTCGGATATTTTATTTTAACAGGTTTACCTCGTTTTTTAATAGGTACAAAAAATTTTATTGCTTTTTCAAGACAAAGTTTTACTATGTCCCAATGTTTTTGTGCATATGCGCTTTGTTTGGAATAATTCAACAAAATCAATGGAATATAAATAATCATTCATTCTTTGCCAATTAGCTTTTTTAAAATCGAAATAAAAGTTATTATAATCAATATATGAATTATAACTCCCAAGAATAGCGAAACCGATGCTGTTGTGATCGCTCTTAAAAAGAGATTCAGTGACATTAACATTAAATATATGGAAATTTTCGTTACAAAACATTAAGTCAAGGTAGTTTTGACCTCGAGACGGTTGATTTACAACTTGAAAAAACGATTCTTGTGCGAAAACGGTTGAAAAAAAATTGGGCAAATAGGAATTAGAATTATTATATGTTTGCCAAAATTTTTCTTTAATATTTAAATCTCCTGATAAAACGATGGGATAATTTATATCACATAAAATTGATAAGACTTTACAAAAACGTTCAGAGTACTCATTGCTACTGTTAGGTGGCCGATAAAAACAAACATTTCTAAAGGGTTTTTTTCACCAAGGACGTCAACTACCACTAATTCTAAACCATCAAATTTTTCAGGCAAAAAGTATTTTACGCGATTTAATTTCTTTTTTAATAAAAACTGCAACACCACCTCCTAATTGGTGCAACCGGTCATGTCGATAAACGTTATATTCTGAGTTTGAATTTATCATACCGTTTTTTTGATTTTAGGTTTAAACCAGGTTTCGGTAAAATTTAACAAATCATATTTTTTAGAATTTAACAAATAATTCAGCTGATTTTGATTACTTGAGCTAAGTAAACTTCTAGCGTTTGCGTAATTACATTTTAAATACTCGTTTGAAGTACTAGTTTTGCCCCTTCCCACTATCGGTTTAAAGGTTTAAGTTTTCAGCTCTACACCACTTATTAGAAGCCTGATTATACACAAACTTTACAATAACGTATTTTCCTTTTTCCTCCCTGAGAGAAAAACTAGTGTGTTCGAAATTCCTTTTTGCTTAAGATCGTTGTTCATTGAGTAAGCTTTTTATGAAGCTCGAAAAGTTCCGCCGATTTTTTGCGTTCCTGAAATGGTTTTGAGACACGGATATTCATTTTTCCCGTGTCGCATTCCGGATCTTCTTTATGTGATGTCTATGTTTACTTTATGACATGTCTATGTTTACTTTCGCGCTTGTCAAAGAGTGCTGTAAGTATGGTTTTTTTAAAATTGATATTCGATCAGACTAAAAAAAATGCAACAGTGCTGTGTGATTAGGTCAATATATAAACAAATCATTATCCTATGGTAGAAATTTTTATTTAGTGAGCGGCTGCCCAAACCAAATGTAAATTTTCTATAGTCCGCATAATGTTCATCTCAGACCATGCCACATCTTTTCTGTATAAACATACGCCCAGGGGAAAATCGCCTCTTTTTCCTGCTCCATTCTTAGAGCATTTTCAAAGCTATTCTAATACATCCGACTCTTTGTGCCCGGTCGGTCTTACGGTAAAAAGTGAAATTCCCAAATGTTTTAACGAAAAAACATAAGCAGCATAACTTTATCAGCAAATCTTATAAAGGGAATGCCATAGTTATTTTAGATAAACCAACATAGGGTAGTGCATTTAATTTCGGCACTTTTTTGTTTTTCCGATGCAACTTTTCATTGTATGGCCCGATTTTCATGTTTGATAGCTCATTTTGAAGCTTTCACAATACTGCGTCGCGTCACAAAAGTTTCACCGTACGAAAGTAGTTTCTTTACTTAATTAAATCAGTTTTTAAAAAAATGGAAAATTGCCGAAATTAAATGTGTGCATTTAATTTCGGCACTTTACAAACAATCGATTATTTCTCGGTCAAAAAATCATCATTTTTAAAAATATAAAAGCCTATCATTATCTCCAGACAGTTTTCTTTAATTTAAGCTTCTACTTGTTGTTCAACGTGTAACTGGCAAAAAGTTACAGCTAAAATGCCAAATGGTATTAAAATGAGCAAAATTTGGGAAAAAAGTGCATTTAATTTCGGCACTTTTTAAAAGGACCCCTTAATCGAGTTTAAGTGCAGTGTTATGATCCCTACACATTTCAACGTTGTTTTTAACTATTTACAACTACAATTTAACACCCGACCACTTAATTCAACCCGTTTTTACCTACAGCAATATGTGTGCCGAAATTACATTGTTTTATTTTATAACGATTGCTCACTACAGATGCAACGTAGAACCACGGGGACTAAAAATTCAGAAAAATAGACTAAATTTTACCAGGACAGTTTAATTTTTAAACCAATTTATTGCGTAATCATGAAATGTTCGTGGTCTAAAAACGAGTAACAATTTGATTTTTTATAAATCACACAATTTCACAAGAAAATATCCTAACATAACAAATAAAAAACTCACGACAGTCATTTACATATAATTAGCTCTCATTTGAGCTATCAAACGTCGTATTCCGTCCAGGATTACCAAAGATATAGTCCAAAATCAAAAATGGCCAATTTGGAAAAGTGCCAATTTAAATGCACAACCCTATATTGAACAAATGCACAATATTCTTCAAGATAAATCCAAATTCGAAAAACTCGAAATGTTATCAAATAATGATTATAACAAAATTATTAAACAAGAACAGTGTATTCGAAAAGCTTTGAAACTACCAGTAAGTCAAAATATAATCATCAAACAACAATAACAGGAACTCTGCCCAACTGGATCCCAACCCGGTCTACTTTATGGTTTGCCTAAAGCGCAAAAACGACTGCCTTCTTCTTCCGATTTTGTCTGCGATTTGGCTAAAATTTCAGTAGATATTCTTCGTCCAGTCTAAGTTGGTATTTACAGTGTAAAAAATTCTTTTTCTTTTCCAGCGAAATAGGATCAATTCAATCCTCCGGTTATTATATGGTAAGCCTTAATGTTCAATCTTTATTTACAAACATTCCTCTTAATCAAACTATTGAACTAATTATTAACCATGCCATTTCATCTAATATGAACATTCGCAGTCTTTCTCCGTCTACTTTAAGAAGTCCCCTTCATTTAGCTACTAAGGACATGGTGTTTTTATTAAATGATTTCTACTATTGGGAAGTAGACTGAGTAGCTATGGGGTCCCCGCTTGTTCCACTTTTGGCTAATGCGTTTTTAGTTTTAAACGAACATAATTGGTTGGAACAGTTCCCCGCAGATTTTAAGCCTGTCATGTACGGCCGTTATGTGGATGTCATTTTTCTTTTTTTTTCGTCAGCCTAATCACTTGGAATATTTTTTGGAATATACTATATGAATGCTTGTCATCCTTCCATGAAATTCACCACCGAAGCCGAAATTCAATCATCTTTTCCATTTTTGAACGTTTTAGTCACAAAGTCTGCTGGCCGTTTTATCATCTCCATTTACAAAAAAACTTTTAGCGGAATCTATTCGAACTTTTAAAGTTTTATTCCGGTTTTATCTAAATTAGGCCTTGTTTCAATTTATTATTTAAATCTTTTTCAATTTGCAACATAAATGAAATACATCATGAAGTGGTAAGGCCTAAAAAGCAAACTTACAAAATATGGTTACCCAAGGTCCACTTTGGATTTAGTATAAAAAAATTTTTTAACAAAGTTTTGTTTGGCTATTGTATCTCAAAAATCAACTATAGGCAAATAAAATCTAGCTGACCGCCAAAATTGCTGTATTGAATTGACTATTTAACAACAAGGCCATTCAAAATTTTTAACGAAATCGAATTAATAATAAAGATCACAACCCGTATTTTAATAATTATTTATCAATTTACTTAATTTAAAACCCAAATCCAAATTTTTAAAGGGCTAAAGATGGTTAATTCTAGTATATTTTGTAAGAAGGTGGAATAAAAAAAAAAAATCTGCGTTCTTATTTGTTTTTTTTTTAAAAACGTCATTACCGCACAATTTTAATTGGTCCCTTCATGTCTGCATTCTAATTTTCAGCGTCAGCCAGATATAATTCAACCACAATACCTGCTTGTCCAGTGGTTTTAAGCTTACCATTTTAAAGAGTACTGTCTTTGCAGCTCCGTACTAAGATAAATCGACTTTTAAATTCATTTCCTCAGATTGATTGTAAGGTTGTGTTTTTTTCGGGAGCTCGTCACGACGGTCCCGAGACACGACGGTCTCGTGACACGACGGTCCCGGGGGGCGAAAAGTACGACGCGAAGGTCCCGGAAATCAGAGGGTTCTGAAACGATGCTCCCGAAAGAATGCGTATGCGTCGCTACTGTTGCAACGTTAAGAAAAACAATATTTTGAAAGCATTAGAAAGCGTACAAACCAATTAAATTAGACCAAATGAAATAGACAAAATGATTTTAAAAGTTTTACTATCTTAAGTTAAACATAATTTGGAATACATTTTTGTTTATTCTGTTGCACTCTCTAAAGTTAAATTTTGTTTCCATTTAAAATTTAAAATTCGATAAAACAAGCTAAAACTTTTGCATTTAACGAGTAACATACTTTAGTTACGTTTTAATGCAACACAAGACTGCTTACATTTAACAGAATAAGTTATAATGCCGTAAATGCTATGAATTTACATATATTTAGTAAAATGTCATATAATTTTTCAACGGTTAACCAATCGTTTACTGATAATTAATACGAGTAAAAACCCAATTTCCAATATTGCGGCGTGGATATACAAAGGTGTCCGAAAGAAATCCTACTGCAAATTTTTTTAGATTTTTTAAGGCTTTTTATGTTCATAGCTTGATTTTAAGGATTCGCTTGGGTTTTTCTTTTGTTATACATTTAAAAACGTTTCCAAAGGTATTTTTTCCGAAGATATTATGCAGAATGTAATTTTTAGGGCTAAATAAAGTGTTTTTAAAAAAATATTTCATGTTTGTTTTTTAAACAAAATTAAAAAGCTACGTTAAAACTTGATGACAATAGCAGGTAGAAAAACGCGCATTTTTTATTGAAAACGTAACATTGTTTCCAGCTGTAGGTCGGGTCAAACGTATTATGTACTAGGGACCGTCGTGTCGCGGGACCGTCGTGTCACAAGACCGTCGTGTCGTAGATCCGTTTTCTTCTAATATTGGTGGGTTTTTTTCAGTTAAAAGATAAAATTCCTAAGCGTTTGGTCTCTGGTGGGGTTTATACTTTTAAAGCGTGGTAACTGATATGGTACCAGCTTTACGGGTAACTTTCCGTCATTCACACACCAGAGTTTCTGAACATTTGGAAATTTCAAGTTTTACCGGAAGACCGACCGTACACAAAGAATCTTATATTACGGTTGAATCATATCTGGCTGACGTCGAAAAATAGGATTACAGTTGCTTTCCACGTTTTCTGACTGAGTCAAAGTTATCGATAAAAAAATCCAGTCGATACGAGAAGGGCCAAAACCTACCCCAAAAACGGTAAAGAAAATCAGCGAAGCTAAGTAAACTAAGCTAAGCTTAAGCAAAACCTAAGCTAAGCCTAAGCAAAATCTAATCTAAGCCTAAGCTAAGCCTTAGCAAAACTTAACTCTGAGCCAAACTCAAGCCTAAAGCCTAAGCCTAAGCGAGACCTAAGCCTAAAGAAAACCAAAGCCCAAGTCTATGCCTAAGCAAAACCTCTAACCAAATAATTTTATTTGTTCGGATTTTGTCCGAGTCACCAGCGGGGTTGCTCATTGCAGAGTTCTAGGCCCTTTGGTTTTTTTACTGTACATTAACGACATACCTGACTGTTAAGGTCCCGAAACATCTGCAAAGCTATTTGTAGACGATGCTAAACTATATGCTATCACTAATAACAGTAACAATGTTTCTAATTTTTAAAAAAGTTTAGATAATTTCTGTACTTTGGCAGTTGACTATTGCTTTATCTAACTAAATGTAATGTAATGCATCTAGGCAATAAAAACTTAAGACATGAATATACATTAAATGGTGTTAATTATTAAAAGTAAAAATACTGTTCGTGACTTAAGAGTGTTTGTGTCCTCAAACTTAAAGTTTTTAGAACTTTGTGCTGAAATTGCTGCAAAGGCACATATTTCGAACAAATAACATGAAATCTCTAGTTCAAGGATACAAATACTTTATACGCCCCTTACTAGAATTTGAAACTTTTGTCTCGAATCCTCGTCTTGATTTTTATAAAAATCGTTTAGAAAATGTCCAAACGAAGTTTACACGGAAATTGTATTTTAGATGCGCATAACCAATGTAAATTGAAACCCGGTTAAGTGAATTAAAATTAAAAAAGCTTTCCACTCGCAGACTGCACAATTATCTGATTCTATGTTATAAAATAATCATAATCTTGTTGATATAAATGTTTCAAAGTTTGTAAATATTAATACTACTAATTGGATAAAAGGAGACGGTTTCAATTTGAAAACAAATAGTTTTTGTTTAGACATAGCAAAATACTTTTATAATAACAACAGGATTGTTTCAGTCTGGAACAGTTTACCCCAAAAATATCAGCTAAATCATTCTCCTCAATTTTCAGCAATTATATAAAAAATTATGAGTAAATTCATATATTAACAATTTTTTTATAAAATCGAAAAACTGTTTTAATTACAACCATTTAATATGTTTATTAATACCCGTATTCAATTTGTTTTTTTTTTAATTTCTTTATTTTATTTTATTTGTGTCATTCATTTTTTATATTCTTCTTGCTCAGTCAGTATTTTTTATGTGTTTTTTTTTGAAAATACTTATTTTTCTTGACAGTAATGTATTATAATGATTACTTTTGTATTATAATTATTTTTTCAATTGTTTCTGTAAGTTGCCTTATTAGTGTTATCTTTATCATAATAGCCTTTGTAGCAAATAAATTCATTTATTCATTCATTCATACATATTTTATTTTAAATAAAGACATTTATGGAATTAAAAACTGGAACTTGTAGCCGAAAATGGGGAAATTGGGGAGCCGCTAGGAACTGTAAATAAAAGGTGTACAGTTACAATTCTGTAATTAAGTTTAAGCCTAAACAAACTTTTCATTAGGGCTTCAAGTTCCCACCAAATTTTAAAGGTTTCAAGTTCCAGGCGGCTTTCAGGAGACTCCGTGCCAATATAAAGAAATTCAAGATACAACGAACGATATTAAGATTTTTAAATCTATTATCCTGGAATTTAGAAACAAAATATTAAGCAGATTTAATCATTTGCGACTTTCTTGGAAGACAATTAAACGGCATGGCCTTTTTGAACATATTATACTTCAAATAAAAGAGCAATTCCGCTCTTTCATACAGTTGATAATCAGCCCATTGCAGTTTTCTGAAGATTGTCATATCGTCTGTCGAAACATTTACGCGATGCATGGTGGCTACTTTCGCTTTTTTAAGGTTAAAATAATTTTTATTCCAGCCTTCGTGACATTATTATAGATATTAAGATAGATTATAGGTTTTATATGCAAAAATAACTATTTACTTTTTTGAATCATCAAAAATGCTTAAAAAAATAATCCCCGTAAGGTAACGTAATTAAAAAATATACGGCCAGCCCTAATTTCCACCATCGGCTGTTATTTTTCTTTTGCGCAAAATTATGAAAAGAACCCTGTAAGACTAATCTATCTAGCTATACACAGTTCATTGAAAATAACAACCGGTGGCCGAAATTAAGGCTAGTTAAATTTAAGTCAGTTACTCTGCGACTGCAAGTTTAACAGCTGTTCTATTTTTCTAAAATTATAAATTAAGCCTATACACTTATGCAAATACAGTTCTCAGTACGTATTGTACCCCTTAATAGTTTAAATTGATTTTCTATTATTTAATTCAAACAAAAGCGATTTACAATAAATTATAAGTTATTCAAAAAATTTCACAAAATTCAAAATATTGTCAAATTAATTATTGAATTTGACAAAATTGTTGAGTAGTCATTTCATTCCAACTGGGTTAACTAGAAGTGGATAATTGATTGAGACCCCGTTCACACTTGACGCCGTATGCATAGAGTATGCATCTCTCCAGAGTTTTTGCCGAATTTTTGAAGTTTTATTCCTAATTTCAGGATGAATAAACAGTGCAACTGTTTTTACCATATAAATATATAAGTTGCAAAGATAAGAACATAAAAAATTTACAGCAGTAACTTAATTCAGTGTAAAGATTTGCAAAAATTCCCACAAAAATTCGCAAAAAATTTTAGAAAGATCTATGGAGGTACGGCTTCTGCTCCCAGTTTAGAGATCCCAGAAACAGCCAACAAGCGTTCACGCACTTTTTTCCCAGATCTTGAACGACATGGAGCGGAGTTCCAACTTAAGGGAAAAAATTAAGGAAAAGCGGGCGGAGAGGCGTCTTCGCGAATATATTATACACGCTCAACGTATGCGTACCGATTTTTTTACGTAATATTGGTAATTATGTTAATTAAGGCCAATGATTTTTTTGCAAACTTTTCTTGGGCAATTTCAGAACGCTCCGCTTTTTTTTGTGCTGTTTTTTAGGCAGGCGTATGAATACGGAACGAAAATTATTGTTTTTTTAACCAAAACACTGCTAAAACGGTATTTTTAAACAAATTTAAAAGTTTTACAGTTTAAAAAGTTAGTTTAAAATATAAAATAAGTTTTCAAAGAAATCAAAAATGTGCAGCGCTGGTGTGTGTCCTTAATTAACCTAATTACCAACATTATTATGTAAAAAATCTGTGTGTGTTCTTGACTGAGCGCATGTGATATATGGGCGATTCCGCTCGTTTTCTTTTAGTTTTTTCCAAGAAGTTGGAGCGCCGCTTCAAGTCGCTCTGGGACTTGGGAACTGGGATGTGAGGTCTGGAAAATAGGTGTGAACACTCATTTTTATCGTTTTTGGAATTTGGGAACTGGTATCTTGGAACTGAAATAGGTGTGAACGGGCTCTTAATTATCAGTTGTAAATGGGCCGTTTCGGTATCTGGGAACTGTGATTTGGGAACTGAGATTAGATGTGAGCGGGCCCTAAATATGTCAGAATTGGCAGGTGTGTTAAAAAATTACTTATTATAAAATCTTTAAAGCAGCCTAAAATATCGAAAATTGGGTCAGAGTTCCTGCCACGAAATCAGAATTTGTTATGAAATAAATTTTTTTCCTCGATTTTCTAAAAAACCAGAGATATAAAAACAATACAAAAGCAATTTTAACTATATTTGTGATTTTTGACTATTGTTTCAAGGTATTTTTGTGTAACTAAAGTTTTTCATATGTAAATTTTTTAGGATAATCAGAAAAAAAGTTTGAATTTAAAACAAAAAAAAACCCGCTAAAATTAAATTGAAAATTGAGAACAAATGAATTTTCTTGTAATTTTTTTTATTTGGAAATGCTACAAAAAATTCGATTCTTTCAATGGATTAAATGGAATGGTCCAAAAAAAACCCGGCTAAGTTTACATTAGAAGTAAGGACGGCCTAGTTTTAATTTTTGTTTTTCACCTATTTTATGTTATTATCCATAATAACGCGCTAACCCAGAAGTTGTTTAAGCACACACCAGCTTTCTAGCATTTTTTCCGGCAGTATGACGAAGTCGAAATAATTATCCAACAAAGGAAAAACTTCATTTTCCAGGGATTCCTGCGTTCCGTCGAATCCCAGGAACCGCGACTGATAATTGGCAAGACTGTTATCCGAAAGCTCCGTTGACGGCAATGATAAATGCTGTCTAATAACAGATGAAAGGTCTTTATTCAGGCAATACCAAAAATAAACAAAACGTAGTTTTTCTTTTCCGATCAAGCACCGATTTACTTATTACTCGCTGTGATGGCATATTCTTTTTATTCACTGCGAATTATAAAAAAAAATGCAAAATACTACTAAAGATTGTGAAATTGTAAGAGTAATTATGTAAACATTAATTTTTTAAAAAAATATCACGTGCAGGGAATCACACAACGCAACTCAATAACTATATGGGTTACATTATGACTCACGAGTGTTTTTTTTTCAATTTTTCTTGGCTTGTGCATCTATTCTTTATTTTTTTCCTGGCGGAAAGCGGTGACGCCCTTAACTGCAGCCTTAAAGATTTTATCTTTAGTGAACGGTATCTCAGCGTTGCAAGCGCCTGGCAGTAACATGACTTTTATAAAAAATAGATTGGTCTAGAAGCCTGATTCATAAAAACAGTATGGTAAATTTTCATTTTACAGATCTCCGCCTACTTTTTGTTAAAATGCATGATAAAGGTTTATCAACTTGTGATCTACAAATATAGTACTTCGATTTGTGAAGAAACAATGCTCTGTGTTGATTGATCCGTTCTCCCGTCGATATTTTGTCCCCTATGTTCTCTATCATGCATTTTACAAAAAATAGGCGGAGATTTGTAAAATGAGAATTTACAAACGTCTCTTATGTAACCGTCCACGTAATATTTTAAAATGATATGGGAGAGGAAAGGCAGCAAAAATAAATGAACACGAGTTTAATTCCATTATTGGAAATTCTTTAGAAAAACTCACATATTATGTTGATAAAACTAGGCGGGAAAAAACAAACAAAAAATGCCCAAAATTTTGGAAAAATCAATTTAAAAGAAACAAGTTGCTATAGTTTAATATAAAAAATCATTGGAAAACTAAAAAATAGATCATACTGCTGCCAATCTATACGTGTGCAAGATAATGGTTAACTTTCCGTGTATTTGTCAATTTTGGGAAGTGCAAACGTATTTATAATAACAACTTATAATACAGAAAAATAGCTTTTCCTTTTTTTATACATAATTAAATTTTCCATTTTTAACTATTACAACTATTAGCGTCACCTCTGGGTTAACTTATTTTGAAAAATTGGTTCAAGATAGGTTAACTTAGAGGTGACACTAAAGCTCGGGTCACACTAAGGTGGCAATGCCACCGCTAGGTGGCATTGCCACCGCTATTGTGTCCAACGTTAAAAATATGACGTGTTCACACTGAGTTGGCAATGCAACCTCGAGGTGGCAATGCCACCGCGAGATGGCATTGCCACTGCTGTTGTGTTCGATACACAACTTCGTCACCGGTGACAGCTCTCTCTCAAAAAAACGCATGGGAACGCGCGCATTGTTAAAAAAAACAATGAAAAATATTACGGTTTTTACATAAACGCTTTTCATGGGTGGCGCGGGAGCGCCACGGGGCGATTTAGCCCCGTGGCGCCGCGCCAACCATTATTAGAGAACGTGGGTAAATTTTGAAATTCAGAACCTTCTTCTTCTTCTTCTTCTTCTTATTATTATTATTATTATTATTCCAACGCTCCATCCTTAAAAGCGATATTCCTCATTCGTTACTGATTGATCAAAAATAAACATGGGCTCATTAGAAAGAAGATGGAATTACGCAACTTTCTTAGGAAGCACTTTTTCATTTAGGTCCTTGTTATCGATTTATTGATCAAAATAAAACATTTGAAAAATAGAAAAATAAAAAATCCCAACCGCACGATAACAGCCTTTTGGCAACAATAAAGATTGTACAGAGCAGACAACCAACATCCCCTCATAGAAACCGCACAAAAAAAGCAGACGGGTTTTAATTGGTGGCAGAAACGGAACCAGTTCCCAGCGCCATCTGCTTCAACCGCGCGAAAAACGGGAAAAACAACAGAGTACTTTTTTTAATTCTTGCATTACTGATGACAAAATTAATTCAAAGTTTTATTTATTAAAAAATAATAATAAGCGTCGGTGGCGCGGGAGCGCCACGCGCCGGTAATTATCGGTGGTGCAGGGTGCCACACTGCAATTGAACCCACGGCACCGCGCCAACTATACTTAGAGAACGTGAGTAAATTTTGTAATTCATGTTCATCATCTTATTATTATTATTATTATTTTTACTTTAAAAACTATAATTGCAATCATTGGCGCACGGCATCGCGCCAACTATATTTAGAGAACGTAGATAAACTTTGCCTAGAGCACAACTGCACCGCACTAACTATAATTAAACAACGTGGGTAACTTTTGTAATTTAAATTTATCTTCTTTTTATTATTATTTTTTATTTAAAAAAATATATCTCGGCACCGGAATGATTATAAACATATGTCATTGCGCACTTAAAACTATAGTTTATTAGGCTATTTTTTAATTTAATTTAATTCAAAAAAAGTGGTAGACTAGCCTTGAAAAATGCTCTAAGAATAGAGCAGGAAAAAGGGGCGATTTTTCCCCGGGCGTATGTTTGGACAGAAAAGATGTGGACTAGTCTGAGATGGAGAGTATGTGGACTATAGAAAGTTTGCATTTGGTTTGGCCAGCTTCTCACTAAATAAAAATTTCTACCATATGATAATGATTTGTTTATACATTGATCTAATCACACAGCACTGTTGCTTTTTCTTTAGTTTGATGAAATGTCAATTGAAAATATCATACTCACAGCAATCTTTGACAAGCGCGAAATCGCCACTTTTTCAATTTGAAGGTTATATTTGTAGGTGTAAAAAACAACTATAAATTTGAAAAAGTGGCGATACGCGTGAAAGCGAGTGAATTGCATAAATAAAAAAATATATAGCAAAACCGTGTTTAGCAAAACAAACAAAAACAAATGATCTTTTAAGTACTTTTACGAAGTTTAAACACACGTACATACATAGCATGAAAAAGTGCTTGAATATAAATTTGCAATTTTTATACATTAATAAGATTTGCAAATTTTTCTGCTGCACAGATTCTAATATATAATTTATTGCGCAGCCTTAGGTTAAAAGAGACAATATAAAAACAGGGTTATTGAAAAAATCTAAAAACAAAATCGTTTACCTATATTAATTAAAAAAAAACTTTTAAGTTTGTTAATGTTTCTTCGACCACAATATTTTTCAGAAATAAAACTTTAAAAAATATGGCTACTAATTCGGATGAATTTCTGATCAATTTTGTCGTGCTTCGTGCACATAAATATAAATCAGCATCTTAGAGTATTCTTTTTGTCTATTTTTTTGAGAAGCAGTATTAGTCCAACCATCTGAAAAAGCGAAAGTCTGGTCGTTTGCATCGATGATTTCTCCATGATATAAACTGATCCACCGGGTCTCGCACAGAAGTGAACTTAACGCTTTGGGGTGGAAAATTTTGAAAGATATATTCCAGTTTTTCGGATCATTATCGCGCCATGTTAACAAACCCGCATGGAAAAAAAGTACTCTGAAAACAAATTTGTGTCCATAACAAAATTTTAAGTGAATTCTCCTAACCACGAAATAAAATACTTTAATTTAAAGTTTTAACTCAGTTTTTTTATTATTAAAAAACAATAAAATATATTTAAAATGAGTTTCAGAAAAAATTATTATTTTATGTAGCCCTAATTCTACAAAGTTATAGTTCAAACTGGAAGAAAGTTTTTAGCACTTCTTGATAGGAAAACTACGAAATCAATGATAAAGTATAATTTTTGATAACAGTAGTAGTGACACTTAAGCCATGTTGTTGTTTTAGCAACTTTGATTTTTGTGCACCGATTTCTACGTTTAGTAGCAATTAATTCCTGTTTAGCAGCTGATGATGACAATTTTAATACAAATTCGAAAAATTCACCTCTATAATTATTGTTCTGAGGATATTTTCGTTTAATAAAAAATTTACAAACTTAGTAAAAACTAATGCGGGTTTATTAAGGAAACCGTTTATCAGGTGGTCGTAGGGTTTTTCGTCGCCTGAACCGTCGCTGACCTGCCAAAAGACCGAAAAATAGTCTCATTCGCCAAGATATTGTGTTCTGAACGCTGGTTTAGCATTAAAATTGCACGAAGTTTATTACTTAAAACAAAATGAGTTGTTTTTTGAAAATTTAAAAATTGTTAAATCAAAAAATGAATAGATTCGAAATATTAAAAAAATTTCCAGCATTAATCTCGCAATCACACACTCACACACATGGGATAGTGAGCTAATAACTATTAACTTCGGATAGTCACAGTGTATTGGCAATATAGCCGTCGTAAAAATCACGAGAACTTAACTGCTGTTTTAAATTGAAGTATAGTGTGTTCAAAAATAATTTAGACTGGCGAAAAAACGTATACTTTAAAACGTTATATCTCAAGAACGGCAGAACGAATTAGAACAATATCTATATCAGTGTGTAGCTTAAGCTTTTAGCTATCATTTTCAACTAAAAAAATAATGTTTATCAATGACTTTTAAACTTTTAAATTAAGAGATTTGCTGCCGCCAGCATACGGGATTGGTCTTTTTTAAATTGGCAACACTTCCACATTTTAAATTCGTCTTTTTTGACAGCTTATTGTAAGCTTAATATGAGGTTTTTTGACACATACTTAAAACAAAAAGTCTTTATTATTTGACAAATTTTACATTTTTAATGGTTTCGGAAAAAGTTTTGAAAAAAAAGTTTTTGAAATTTGTGTTTGCCCCCCCCCCGGCCCTCCAGGGGGTCACTATCCAAAAAAAAATTTTTAGGTCAAATATTCTGGAAAAAAAATTGCGCACATTTGGCGTATAACTTGCGTTAGTGCCAGCCGCTCCCCAAGAGCATCGAGCCATCTTAAAATTAAGTGGGCCAATCATGAACATTATTTTTTGTTTTATATGATAGCTAAAGGTCTAAGCTACACACTGATAAAAGAATTGTTCTAATTATTTGTTTAGCCGTTCTTGAGATATGGCGTTTTAAAATTTTTGTTTTGTCGCCAGTCTCAATCATTTTTGAACAGACTATAGTGTAAAAAATAACCTCCACCCTTTTGCATATATTTTTTTGTGTGGCAATGGGGAATATTAATTAAATTTATACCAAATTTAATTAATATTCCCCAAACGAGGGGAAAAATGATCGTGATATGAAAAAAAGGCATAGTTTAAAAGGTTTACGGAAAAAAAGCACCCGTGGCAAAGGCGGAAAAAAAGCACCCGGAGCTAAGGCGGAAAAAAAGCACCCGCGCGCAAGGCGGAAAAAAAGCACCCGAGCGCAAGGCGGAAAAAAAGCACCCGAAAGGAGCGCATGACGAATATTATACAGCGACGTTTATTTATACGTTATCACTTTTGTATATACATTTGTTTTTTAGGAATTTTTTAATTTTGACCTTACAATGTTTAATATAATAGCAAACTTTTCATTTTTTTCAGAATTTTTAAATAAATATTTTAAATTGAATCATATATTTGCGTAAAAAACTATTTTTAGAAAGTTTTAAATATTAAATTTTTTATTTTTGTTTTAAAAACAAAGTCAGTTTTATTCCAAAAACATACAACACATAAGCGCAATTCAACATGCTACCGATCACTCACAAGACACCAAGACAGTTATTTTAAAATATGCTCAAAAGCTAAGGATTAAGCACTAAAGAGCCATTGAATTTTTCTATTTTAAAGGAGAATTTTATAAATCATGTCGTTTTGGGGCGATCTTATATCATACAATATAAAAAAAAGGTCCGCATCACGAAACAGCCATTAACAATTATAATCAATTTGGAAATTTTTGAATTAGAAACACAAAACTCGAGGAAAAATGATTGTGATATGAAAAAAGGGCATAGTTTAAAATGATATTATTTCTTTATCAAGAATATCGTGCAATTTTTTCGCTCCTCCCTAATATATTTGAGAACACACCACTACTTTACTTTGGAAAATGTTAAAATCAGCACCACCAATATAAACTTAAAAAAGCTGCTAAATGTACAAATGAAATTAAAGGGTTTTGTGTATAAATTGTTCATTTTTTTTCTTGCTCTTTTTCGTTTTCTTTTTTCCTTTTTTCTTTTGTAAACGCTAATTTTATTAAGTGGTAAGTTTATAGTGCGCGAGGATTTTTAGTGGTCGTGCGCGAACGTTGCTTCCGCGTAATTATCCATTTTCTATTTTTGTCCTGCGGCAAATTATGACATAAAACCCAACTGTAGCATATTTGTTATGATTTCACAAAGAAATAGATAAAAAACCGCAAATTAAAAGTTTGTGGAATTTGTAGTAACATAAATTGCTTGCAATTTGTTCAACAATTAACCAATGACCACAAGAAAGTATTAATTTTTTTTATTTTAATTATTTTATTAACAAATAATTGTAATTTAATCTGTATTATCAACCAAATAAAAATCTCACATGACAAATATAAATAACCGCTAAACGTCTACAAATGTAAGTAATTTATAATACATAACAAAAATAAACGTCGCTACACATATTTGTTCCGTTGCGGCTCCCTTCGGGTGCTTTTTTTCCGGTAAGGGCGGGGTTTTTGCCACGCGCACTAGATTTTTTCCGCCTTAACACCGGGTGCTTTTTTTCCGCCTTTGCCACGGGTGCTTTTTTTCCGTCACCCGTTTAAAATGATATTATTTCTTTATCAAGAATATCTTGCAATTTTTTCGCTCCTCCCTAAACGTTGTTGCGGTAAATAGTATTTTTTAACGCTAACAAAAAAACAGCCAGCAAGTCGACGTATTGTGGTCAAAACAATTAAATTTAAAAATATGTTTTTGTAATACTTTGTTTTCTTTGGAATTCTGAAATAGCAAAAAGTGCTAACGTTTTAGTAATCCCTAGACCTTAACATATCTAAAAGCTCTACATTGGTTAGATTTTTTAAAATTCAATAATTTTAAAAAATACACAAAAATTCCTCACTTGTTTCCTTACAAAAATTTCTCATCTCTTTACATCAATATTGTAATTATAAGAAAATAATACGCTTCATAACACTAAACCCAGTAGGTTGACAGTTTGGTTAAAGTCCACTGCGTGATCGATTCCGAAGTTGCGAAAAGTTCATAATGATCCACTAACGCATCCCAGCGGCATTCATGCGAACCCGAAAGCTAAAAATAAAATACATTCGCCGCGTTAGTTTGATTGTTACATGTGTAATTAAAAAAATTTTTGGGGTTAAAAGTGGTCGTTAGTTTCAAAAAGAAACGCTTGACATAACTTTGGTGCTTGACATGTTGATATTAAAGGCTGGTTCATACTTATGCAAAACGTCCTTTGGACACAATGCAAAGGACAAACACAGAGTCAAAACATCCTTTGGACTTTGTCCAAAGGACAATGTGTCCATACTTTTTTTTTCTTTAGACTTTTTCCTTTGGACTTTGTCCAAAGGACAAATTTCAAGTAGCAATACTTTGTCAAAAGGAAAAAGTTCAAAAGACGTTTTTGCTTTGCTAAAATTGTCATTTGGACTTTGACCAAAGGACGTTTTGTCATAAGTATGAATCAGCTTTATATATAATTGAAAGTCTGGTAATTTATGAATAACTTTCTATTACCTGTGGTAGTGCAGGACAGCAGCGTTTCGCTTTTTTGTCATTGAAAAACCAACTTCCGTCTGAACATTCCAAGAATCCTCGGTCTGTGAACAAATCCTTTAATCGGACAGTGTCAACAGAAGCTTAGCAGTTTATTTTTTATTCTTGATTCTACGGTGTTTTTTGTTTTCAAATGATAAATGTAATAAAAAAATGTTAAAATAAAGTATTTGTAAATTTTTGTTCTTCGTTGGCCATTTAAAGCGGAGGGAACTAGGAAGCCCTAACTCCCCTTTAAATATCCAATTTTAAGCTCATATAAGTATGAAAAAAAGTTTTAAATTATTTTATCTAGATTTTTAAAACTATTTTTATTGTTTTTATATCTTTTTCAAAAAAAAAATTGGCAAATCTGCGGAATTATATTATTTAATAATTCATGAAATTGATACCAAAATAGGGTGGAGTAGTTTTGGGGACCATTGGTAATCTAGAAAATTACGGTTGGATTTGTGAGGCAGCGGCAGAACATCTTGCGTATTAAAGGTGGCGAGATCAAGTCTTGAATGAGACAAGCTATATAATTATAATTATAATATTTGTGGTGGTGGGATTTAATTGTTATAAGTAGTACATTTGGTTGCATAGTGAGCGCCGATTAATATCCCACTTAGATATCCTATTTTAAGCTAAATAAGCAGTTTTAGCATATGGAAAATCAAACATCTAAAAAGGCTGTTTTACTCTATTGCTTGATTTCCAATCAGCCTGCATGCAGTGTAAAATTCTGCGTTCCTGCTGCTGCGCTCGGTATAAATAGTACAAGTATGGATTGGGTGGAAAGTGGACTACAGAGCGGAATCACTGCATGTACATACATACATATTAGTGATATTGTTCGGAGCTAAGCACCGGAGCTGAGCTCCACTTATAGGAGCTTCGGAGCAACCCAGGATCTCCGCCTTATTTTTGTACTAATTTCATGAACAATTAAAAAGCGATGCTATAGATTATTTTGTGAAATTTTTTGTAAACTACATTTTTTCCAAAACTTATCTAAAACAAAAAATAGTATTAAAAATTAAATGTAGGATATCTGACTTAATTTCGGCAAGGCCTTAATTTCGGCCACTAATTTAGGGTGTTAAAAAATTGGCTTATTTTTTAAACACAAAAGAACTAGAAAAAAAGTAACTGGATTAATGTTGAATAAAGTGTTTTTGCAAAAGTTTTTTTTATTTTTGTTATTCTGCATTATCAACATTTTCATACAAAAAGTGAATTTTTTGATATTTTCTTAATTTTTTCTTTGTGTTTAAACTGCATCAATTTTAGAACGAAGCACAATATAACCTTAAAATATCTTCTATTTAAGGTTCAAAGTTGTTAATTTTCATGTTTTAATATTTTCTTCAAAATCACTTTGAAACGCGTTTAACTAACTGGGCATTTTAAAATTCCGTTAACTTCGGCCACCTTAAAATTTAGGTGAAAGAACCTGCTGTTTTTTTATTGTTTTTAAATATCATCGTACTACCGTATTTATAAAGAATTTTTTTTTGCTCGTTTGACTTTTTTTGACGTTTTTTTAAACCAAAAATAAAAATTCAACAAAAAATACAGGTTATTTTAAAACTTGTTTCTTAAGGTTTTGACATAATTATTTAAAGTCTTGCTAATAACTATTAAAGTTTGCAAACGGGAAAAATTAAGTCATATGTACCAAGAACAATACCTAAGGATAAATTTGCAACCTTTAAAAACTTTTATTGTTCAGTTTGGCAATAGTTATAGCCAGTTTTTTCTGGGTGGCCGAAGTTAATGGCTCGCGCCTTAATTTCGGCCACTATAACAAAAAACTTTAAACCTCCACTGATCTTTAAGTGTAACAGAAATTTTAAAATTTTGTACTGGAATAACAAAAATAGTTATCGTTTGATTTTTAGATCAAATTTTGGGTCGATTGGAAAAACCAAAAAAAACTTATCCAAAAAAATAAAAAAAGGTGGCCGAAAGTCAAGTTAAGTCAGTTACCCTAATTTTAAAGGTAATTTTAAATGCATTTCAAGCTCAAATAAGCTTAAAATCGCTGATTTAAGGGGCGGACCTTCTGAGCTACCTTCGCTTTAAATGGCTGGAGCTCCAGAGCATGATATTGAAGGGTAACCAAAGATCACTAGTAGTAGTTGGTATGCATACTTAAATAGTTGTATGTCTTACATATCATTATTACTGCACGTAAGGAATAATACATTAGTAACCAGAATTTTATTCATAAACATCTTTCCTTGTAAAAAAATAAAAGCGGGTACAAAGCCGTACAATAAACAATAAAATTGGATCATAAGTCATGGAAAGTTTTAATTGTAACGGCTCTCGCCATGGAGGTGTTTTTAAAAATGTTTTAGCAAAATTTGTTTAAAAACAAATATCACGACCTATATTCGTCAGGTGATTCTATTTTGGATCGGCATTTCAAGCATTTTTTGAGTAAGTTTTGTGCAGCGACTTGCTGTGTATGACACAGCAAGTCGCTGTATCTACGTGTGTCGTTTACATGTGTTAAACAATTTGTTTAGCTGAAAAGTATTGTTTTTATATTACAATATGATTTGATTTTTTTTTCAACAGAAAACAATATCATGGACTATCGTGGATTAAAACGAAAAGCGTGTGTTGAGACTCCACCTTTAAATCTCCATCTCCGCAATCGGAGTACTGTAGGCAGCGAAGCTCGTTCTGGTAGCAGAAAATTTTTAATTCCACTCTTAATAAGGTTTTACAAGAATTGTAATGCAGTTAGTATCGTCAAAAATACATAATAACAAAAAATGTACAAACTTCTGTATGAAAAGTAGCAGCGGCGATCCCTCTTTATGCTTAGAATAGTTCATTTAAATAGCATTATTATAATTGCATCTCTCGATTTTAATTTACTCCAATTACAAAAAAGAGTCTATCATTATAATGGCCTATTGAATTGGTTTATTTACTCGAGCGAATAATTAAATCTTCAAATTGAAATAAAAGTAAGTCATGTCATTATAATGACATACTCTTTTTTGTTATTGGAGGGAATTAAAATAGAGAATATGCCGTTATAATAGTTGTAAATGGGTTATTCTAAAGTATGCCATTATAATAGCATACATCGGTGTCATTATTATACAAAAGTTGCAAGTTTTTTGTTATATTACTATATTGTTAGTATCAGTACTGTACTGTTGCAGAAAAGGTAAGAAAAATGGCATGATGATTTCAATGGCTTTTTTTACAACATTTTTTTAGTTTATAATTGTTTTGGACGTATTGGTTAGTTTAGACATTTTAAGCAATATCAGGCGTAATAAAATTCTAGTTCACCGATCATTTGCAACAAAATTTTTCTTTTTTTTTCTTTTATATCTTATGGTCGAGGCCGAATTTTTACCTTTAAGTTACTAAATCTAGCAAAAACCGTTATTTATTATTATGTAAAGTTAAATTTGCCAAAACACACTTTATGCTAAAAGAACTGATATAAAATTATTTTAGCATAAAGCATATAATTTAATATAATGAGCATATTTTCTAACATATATTAAATATAAGTAAATTATCAACTTGTAACACCTAGTAGCCCGGCTGCCTGTTTTTGGAATAGCTATATAAATAAAATGTGGATTTCCAACAATATTATTGTTTCGTTTAATCGGAGTACAGGTGTCGTTACTGTATATTTTTCCAGTAAAAAGTCTTTAATCGAGAAATTTCATTCTTATTAAACAACAAATAAAAAAACCCTATTTTTTCTGTCTTAACTTTCGAAATACAGGAGGAAAACGCGGCAAAACTTTACCGCAGACGCGGGGACAGAGATCTAAAATCAAATTGTTTAATAGACTCTATGTAGTATATTGTTACCTGGGGCTCCGAGCTGCAGAGTGGAGCTCCGCTTTTAGGAACTCTGGAGCAACCCCTGAAACTCCGGAGTTCCGCCCTATTTTGATACTAATTTTATGAATAATTAAGGAGTAATGCTATAAATTAGTTTATAAAATTTTCTGTAAACTATTTTTTTTAAAATCTTATTAAATAATGAAAAATAAAAACGGAAATTCGAATATTCACAAAGGTTTAGAAGAGGACTTTGCATGTAAAAGGTAGTGTTGTTGTAAAAAATAATGATTTTTGACTATTATTTTAAGTAAAAGTAAAAGTAAGTCTAAAAATGTTAATTTAAGTAAAGTAAGAGTAAAAGTAATTTCCGATTTTTTTATTGAAGTAAAGTAAAAGTATAATGGTCAGAATTTTATTTAAGAAAAGTAAAAGTAAGACCTATTTTTGTAAGTAAAAGTAAGAGTAAAAGTGTAATAAAAGTAATTTTAAAACGAAACAAAACGCTGGTTTTTGAAACTCCAGAGCTCTATCCTAACGTGTTTTTTGCCAACTACAATGTATATGTATAAATTTTCATTTTAATAAATTAATTGGACTAAATAAATGACGTTAAATAAACGGCTTAAAAAAATTTTTGTGTCACTTATTTTTTAACAAACCCATAGGGAATTGAGTCGTTGAAATTTCTTAAATTTTACTTAAACTAATTAATATATTTGCAAGAAAAATCCGAGTAAGAGTAAAAGTGATTGAAATTTCAAAAGTCGAGTAAGTGTAAAAGTAAAAGTAATTGAAATTTCAAAAGTCGAGTAAAAGTAAAAGTAATCCAAAATTCGTTACCTTTATTAGTTTAAATAAAAGTAAAAGTAAATTTTTACAACACTAGGAAAAGGGGGCGAGATAAAAACGGACGCAAAAAAACTTAAAAATTTCTTACGAAATACAATTTTTGAACACAAACATAAAATGGTAATTATAATACGCTATAGAATATGCCCCATTAAATAAACTGAATAATAATAAAAGAAATTATTAAAAAAACTGTACATCTCCATCCAAATTTACTCCCTCATTACACCGTTCCAAAATAATTTTTTAATTTAAAATTAAACTTTTTTTTTTAATTTTTAACGGTAAAATGTAGGAGTTAAATTGAGAGAAGACGTGTAGGTTTTATTAGTGGATTTATGGATTATTAGTCAGTTTATTTTACGCTATGTATATTCAATTGTTGTATGAAAATTGCCATTTCATATTTTTTGTTCAAAAATTGTTTTTCGTAAGAAATTTTCGGGTGTTTTTAATGTCCGGTTTTATTCGCCTTTATTTTACTAATATAATTTTACAAAATCCTCTTTAAGACCTTTCTGTACATTTGGATTTCCGTCGTAATTCTTCATAAAAAAGTCTTAAAAACAGTAGAATAACCTGGAACATTTTAAGCGTAAATATAATTCAATTTGTTTATTTAAAAGGGCAAAGCTACGAAGCTCCGGAGCTCCCTCTGTTTAAAATGCCAGAGCTTTAGATCATGATATTAGGGGATACAAACATCACTAATAAAATTTTTGTCGTGGACGGTGCTATTGTTTTTAGAAGGAAGTATAACCTCTAGCTAGACATTTAAGGTTTTTAAGGAGTATAGCTTAAATCATGCCCTAAAATTAAAAATATGTGTTTTGCTAGTAATATAAATTTTTGATTTAAAAAAAACTATTTTCCATATAAATTTGAAAGCATTTATTTTAGTAATATAAAAAATGATACCCTTTATTTTTTTAAAAATGGTTATGCATTTATTTTTTGATGTTTTAATATACTTTATTGGAAAATCACAATGGTATATCACCCTAAACGAAAAAAATTAACAGCTTAAAAACAAAAAACACAAAAAAACAAACACCACCAAAAACAAACACAAACAAAAACAAAAAACAAAAAAAAAACAAAAAACAACAAAAACCACACCAACCAAAACCAAAAAAAACAGATTTAATATAAAGCGACTTTTAATTTAACAAATACATTGGCAGCTAATTTGTTTTATGTAATAAATAGAAACATTAAAGAAAAAGTCGCCTTATATTAAATCTGAATTTTTCAATGTTTTTTGGACTTAAAACTTGATATTTGATTTTAAAAAGCCGTTAATATGGCGGTACGTTTTACTTTATACGAAAATAATGATAAATTACAAAATTTAATGCGCAATGCGATAACTTATTTTGACAGAAATTTTTCATGGTTACTGTGACGCTTGCGTTATACTTTTTTGTATCGTTTTGACGACCTGTGACTTAACTAATACTGTGGTATTTACAGCTGGTTAACTCATGTAAAAGTTAATCCACTTTGAGAGAAATTTATGCGAATTAAGTTTTATTAATGGTTAAAAAACGCAAACTAAAGCTTTTACACGTATTGTTTTTTTCGGTTTTGTTTTTCTGAAAATTTCACAAAATCTGTTATTAATTTACAAGTTTTAAAGAGACTTGTTTCAGTCTTTTCTGGCATTTAGTTTTTAGACTTATGTAGCTTTATACTATTCCATTTAATATAAGGCCTTTTTTTCGAAACTTTGTTTCGTCTTTTGCTAGAATTTCCGCCTTTTAATGCATTGAATTCAATGTCATTTATTAAAGATATAAAACATTAAAAAATTTACTCATTTTAAAAGAAACGTCATGGTCTCCTCATGATATGAATACAATTATTTTCATATCCAAAACTTCAATGTAATTTTAAGCAGTATACTATACAAAAATTAAGTCTGGGTAACTTCGTAAAATTGTATGCAACCTGAAAGAACCATATAAAATAGTGTGTTTTTCTTCTGTTTAAATTTTTTTAGTTAGACCTTATTAACCACTTTTTTGGAAATTAGCTTTATTTGGACTTTTGTTTTGTGCTTGATTTTTCTGGATTTATGGTTTATTTTTAAACAACAAAACCACACCATTGTAAATGGTTTTTCCAGGTTCCATACAATTTTACGAGGTTACCCAGACTAAAGATAAATTCTATCAGGGTGAAAATAGATGAGTGGTAAAGTAACCACTCGTTTTTTGATAAAATATCACGTGCAGAGAAACACATGACGCAACTAAATAATAATTGGTTACATAACCGCTGAAAATTTTTTTTTAATTTTTCTTTTTAATTTTTCTCGCGGATTTATTGTTTATTTCTTTTTGGCGGCGAGCGGTTACGCCCTTATTTTCAGCCTGGAAGACTTTGGCTTTAGTCTTTTCTCGCATTAAATTTTTGGAGTGATTGTAGCTTCATAGTATTCCATATAAAAAAGAGTTTTTTTCTGTTTCGATTTTGATAAATTTCCGTCTATTGAAACATTGTACCCCGCAGCGCTCACACGTCACCCAAGATTTATTTCATTTTATTTTTTGAAATATTTTTATTGTTGCCATAGGGCCGCTAATTAGTGGTAAGGATATTTTTTCGCTCTTCCCGTTGAAAATTAGTAATTTTTATAAAAGGGTAAGGAATTATAATTTAAACCAAAAAAATAACCACAAGAGAATGTGTATTACTGAATGAAGTTACTTAATATGTAATTCAGTAAGGAAAAAAAAGTGTCACACAAGTACCCCAGTACCTAATGCGTAACTTAAAAAAAACTGGTCGTTTTTCACATGAACAGAGGTTTAACTACTGGCAATAGAGCATATTCGAGAATAAAATTCAGGTGAGGGGGCAATTTAGCATCTACGTGCAAAAAATCAGCTCCAAATATTTACCACAGCAAAAAATTTTTGGGGGACCCCAAAAAAAAACAAAAAAGTTAAGCAAATTAAGCTTATTAGTATGAAATTCAGGTATGTTTAGCAAAAGTTTTTAGGTTTTTAATATCAGAAAAATATGGGTAATATTTTAGTGTTGTAAAATGTTTAGATTTTTAATTGGCTAAAAAACTATTAAAGGTTTTGTTGATTTCGATGACGCCATCAACAACGGTTAACCGCGCAGTGACTTAACCCATTTAATATAAGGGAAATTTGCATTTTAAATAAACTTAGTTATTGCTGTTGTTGTTTGAAATCTCAAAACTTAATGCGCGTGTGTATTTTTGTAACACGTAATCGCATCTAGCATGTATAGAAGATGTACACGAGGGTCGTGATTCACAAAGCGGGGTTAGCCCTGCGTATGCTAGCCCCGGGGTAATAACTGTAAGTTATGTTACGGTATACCCCGGGGCTAGTATATTAAAATTTCATTAAACCATAAAAAACTATATAAAAAGCATAAGTTTGAGCAATTATTTGTGTAAAAAAAGCAATAAACCTTTAAATCTTAATCAGATAATTGTAAACTTGTGTGAATGTGAAAAGTGATAAAAAATGTTTCTTACATAAAATATTTTTTAAGAAAAAAAATATATTTATCGCGCCGCGATCGAAAAAAAAATTGTATTTTTGGTTTTTTTTTGTTAGAAAAATACTTTGTTTAATATAATATATAATATTATCATTATTTTTTCCAATACTTTTTACACAAGTTGACAATTATTTAATAGAATTTAAGAGTGTATTACTTTTTTATACAAATAAATTGTTCTAAATTATGCTTTTTATTTCGTTTATTGACATTTAAATATGTTTGGCGCCAGGTATACCGTAAACTACCATAATTAGCACGGGGCTACAATACCCGAGGTTAGCCCGGGGCCAACCCCGCTTTGTGAATCTCGGTGGAGATGATCACAAGTTAATTTTTTTAAAAATACTGAGAAATTCATCATTTGTACCGGATCGAATAATCAGTTTTAAATGAACATACAACAGTATCATTTATTATAATTATATTACTAAAATAAATGCATTTAAATAAATGCAACTTTTAAAGTACATCTTTATTTTAGTTTTTAAACGGGTTGACTTTACCGGTCGTATTATTTGAACGGAAATACATCAGCAAACCTTCATGTTAGTTGTTTTAAATGAATAAAAATTCCTTTTGTTGAAGTCACGGATCAGTGTTTCCTTAGCAATATACAGATAGCAAGCTAAAGCGGATGTTGAAACAAGCAAAGAAACTTTTTGTAAATTCAACCGGACCATTTCTCATTTGTTGATAAAATTTACTACTGTTGTTAAAAGCACCTTGAAGTTGACCTGGCATTTATCGTGTTTAGCAAGTACAAGTTCCCATTCTATATTTTACCGTTGCATATTTGACACGAAGTTTCTTCATTGAGTCTGCACCGCTTAATCTTTCACCACGCAGTAAAACCTAAATAGATAAGAACTTTCCGCAACTCCGAGCTCCGGAGCTGTATAAAGCGGAGCTTCGTTTTTTATAGCTCTGGAGCAAACTCCCAGAGCTTCGCCGTATTTTTTACTAATTTTAAAAACAATCAAAAAGCCCTACCATAAATTATTGTTTAAACCATTTTCTTAAAGTAATTAAAACAAAAAAACACCCTTAAAATGCGAATAATATAATTTAAAACATAATTAAAACTTAAATAAGCTTAAAATCGTTAATGTTCCGCGCAAGTTCCGGAGTGTTCTCCGCTCTAAATAGACGGAACTCCGGAGCATGAAGTGAAAGGTAGGACGATTACTGATATATTTTCACTCTATTTGTGGATGTCGTTTATTTGCAGTTTAAGTATGGTAAAACTTATTAATTCAAGTTTTCGTAGCATTTTTTTACGCAAAAAATTACTAATGATTGCATTCATAAAATACTGCACTTGACACTTTTCCTTAAAAAAATAATTGAAAAATAAACTAAGTTTTTAATTATATTATCTGATATTAACACTAAATTTTAAAAGGTTTTTTCAAATTTTTTACCTCAGGAATATAGATAAAAATATTCAACAGTATTACGCAGAAAATTTTTCATTTAGATTATTCCATATATATATCTATATATATCTATATATATATATATATATATATACATATATATAAATATATAAATATTAGTGATGTTCCTCGGAGTTCCGAGCTCCGGAGCAGAGATCCGCTTTTATAAGCTCCTGAGCAACTCCTGGAGCTCCGCCCTATTTTAATATTAATTTCATAAATATTTAAAAAGTAATGGCATAAACTATTTTGTTAAAATTTTTTTGTAAAATTACGTGTTAAAAAAATTATAAAAGAATGCAGATTTTTTTATATCAAAAATTTTCATAAATTATAACACAAACCAGTCATTTTTAGCCGTTAAGAAAAGCATTTTTGTATTAAAACAAGTATATTTTTAACAAACATGTCAGCTCCTAATATGGCGCAAGAGTAAAAATAAAATTTTGTGGGATCGAAACAGTTAAGAATTTTTTCCTCCTGGGCCGGCACAGGCTAAAAGTTTAGCATAATTCATAATTACAAACATTTTTTTAAAATACAGTTTTTGTCAACAAATAGTATGTTTGGGCTTATTTTCGAATAAATTTTGTTTGTAGACAGCAAACATTCATGTTAAACATAATTGTTTTTGGTTGTGGTGTTAAAATGACACAAAAGCTTTCTCATATAGTTTTTAACGTTTTACACATAATATAAAAATAAAAAATAACAATACCTATAAGAATATATTATGTCAGGTTTTCACTGAATATCGGATAATATGCTACATCAGCTTATAAATTTTACGATAACAACATGTGTTCAAATTGCCATAATGAACGCCTCTTTTAAATGATGTTTTCGTTTATTTAATGTTAATGAAACTACGTTACATCTTGTATGTACACGATGTACGTATAAAAACATCAAATTACAATACAATGTTTATTTTTTCTGTTTTGTTTGTTCAGCTGAATAAAAAATGTCACACATTTGAAATACACATGAAATTAAAATGATCATAGTACATAGCGCATAAAAAATAGTTATAAAAAAGCAAGACCACAGACGTGCCTGGTTTTTGCAAGGGGGAGGAAGCAAAGCATGTATTTACCATATCAAACCAATTTATTGAAACTGAAATGCTCAAGTGAGCTGATTATATATAGAACAAACTTACTTTACTGAATAAAAATAAAATATAAAATTATAGAACAAACAAGGCATAGAAGATAAATGTAGTACAAACCTTATATGGAACAATGATAAGACATCTATTTTTAACGCAAACACAATAACAAATTTTTAACACAACACTACTATACAACTAGAATAAAAATAGAGCTATTACATAATATACATACCTACAAACTATGGCTTTTCGGGCATAAGTTTAAGGCGCCTCCATTCTGCCCTTATCAGTTAAACACATGGAATCTCACTCAGTTACTTAACAACTTTTTACATAAAAATATACAAATATACACAAATAGATATGCATATAAAACAAAAAAAATTTTAATTAAGTAAAAATATAAACCTTATACATTAACAAGCTTTACACCAACTTATGTAATTGAACACTATGGTAAACTTTTTATAATTATAAAATAGACATTCTGGATTACACCTAGGGACCAGGGCAAAATTATTGCTGATGCCGGGGTAGAGAAATTTTGATTTGCCTGGGCTGAGGTAGAAAATTTTGCCACGGCCGGGACACACACACACACACGCACGCACAACATACAACACACACATTACGTGTATATAAGTCCCATTTAAATGGGACCTATTTAAATGGGTTCCCATTTAAATGGGACTTATTTAAATGGGATCCCATTTAAATGGGACCAAAATCCAAAGGTCCCATTTAAATGGGACCGTTTTTTACATGCAGTTTGTTCTAAGTGTCTCATTTTTCCTTTATTATATATTTTTGATAATACATGTATCATTATAAAAAAAACTATCTAAAATCAAAAAATCTTCGAAGCAGAGTTTAAATAACGTTTAGTTCTATTAAAGCCATTATCTCTAATTATTCTGAAAATGAGCATAAAACTGACTTTTGGAAAACATTGATTCTCGACTCATCGTTGGTAAACTTCGTACTGCCCGTGGTATAAAATACCAATAAATTTTACAGGTAAAAGCGAGGCACCAAAAATTAATTTGAAAATTTATCATCGATTTTAGTAATGTTTTTCTAAACTTTTTAATTAAGCCAAAAAACCGCTTCATATATTGTGAAGAATACTTTTTATACGTTTTCGAAATTTTTATAAAACTGTTATGTACAAAACTTGTGCTGTGGCGAAATACTCAAATTTTAACTTTTATTTCTCACTAAGCGGGAAATTTATCAGAAATACCTTAATAATATTGAGGCCTGGTTTCCAAACTAAAATTCCATTTATTGGATACTGCTTCTGCACCAAACATCTTTGGAATCGATGCGATGTACCTTTACCTTAGAAAATTTAGCCCCAGAGGTTCGATCATTTACAGTGAAGCAAGTTAACGCTTAAACATTTTAGCAAATTTCTTAAGTCATTTATACGTCATGTGTCACATGTTTTAAAGTAAAGGCTGATTCATACTTATGACAAAACGCCTTTTGGACAAAGTCCAAAGAACAATTTTAGAAAAGCCAAAACGTTCTTTGGACTTTTTTCTTTTGGACAAGTATGAATGCTACTTAGAATTTTTCCTTTGGAGAAAGTCCAAAGGACAAAATCCAAAAGGAAAAGTCCAAAGGTCAACAGTATGAACACGTTGTCCTTTGAATTTTGGACAATGTCCAAAGGACTTTTGGACGTTTTGTTATAAGTATGAACCAGCCTTAAATTTTTTGGTGAAACAAAATATAGCGGCCACTCGGTTGATGCGATTTGGCGTCTTTAGATCCAAACGAACTTAGATCCAGAACAAAAACACGAACTTAGATCCAAACACACGAACTTAGATCCAAATTTTCGTTTACGTTTTTTTTTACGTTATCAACTTTTAAAAAATGATTTTAAATGTATCTTAAACGTTTTAAACATTGAGTTTTGCTTCTTACGTGTAAAATATGGGCTTGTTTGTTGCAAACAAACTGAAAAACTTTTTAATGTGTGTTGCGAGAGAATTAATGATGTGTTTTAAAGCCAAATGTCATAATATATTTTTATGTACAGCTATGTATAATAGACAAAGTATACTATATTTCTCAAACAATTTTAAATTTTAGGCAACAAATTTAAAACTACAAATCATCTCAATTCACAGGTAAGACATTGCATACATTGCAGATACCACTTCTTATAGCGATTTCCATAATTACTCCCATATTAATTTTTACAAGACAAAGAAACGCCTGACTGACTGATTCGTGCGGTAAATATAATTGTAATACAATTAAAAGCGACGCAAATAATCAAGTTGAAACTTAATTTAAAGGTTTACATTAAAAATTTTTAAAGTAAATTTTTTTAAAAGTGTTTTAACAAGAATTTTTGTCGATTTAAATTGTTAATTTACTCATAATACACATGATATAAGTCTTCACACACGAATCTTTTTGAGTAAATGTTTGTTTGCAAAAAACAAACACATATTTTACACGTAAGAAGCAAAACTCAATGTTTAAAACGTTTAAAACACATTTAAAATCATTTTTTAAAGTTGATAACGTAAAAGAAAAACGTAAACGAAAATTTGGATCTAAGTTCGTGTTTTTGTTCTGGATCTAAGTTCGTTTGGATCTAAGTTCGTGTTACCGTTGATGCGTGCAACCTGTTATTTTAAAATAGCGTTTTACCACAGGTTAATTAATTGTTAACCATAAAATTTCGTTGCTTGTTTATTAGTAATTTTGTTTTAAAATGTATTGCTGCGTGCTAATCCATAATAAGGTTTTATTTGATTAAATAATATATATTTATGAAAAATTAAAAACAATATATTCAGTATCTCACGTTAACAATAATAAGCAATTTAAAAAATATAGTACAAAATTAATTTACACATAAGCGAGTGAATTGTGAAATTTTTTAAACATTATTAGCACTTAGCAGTCATTCCCCACAATAATCTGTTTAATCTGCAGGTCATTATTTAGGCATATGCAATTAACTTTTAACGTGTTTTTAAGCTGAATGGGGGGGGGGGAAGACGGAAGTGAAAAAATATTCCACCGTTGTCAATGTTTTATTTTCTTACACCAGTTTTTGCGCAGTATACCCATACCTTCCAACCAGATAGATAGAATTCACCGAGTGAAACTTTTTGTTTTTAAACCAAAGTTAAGTTCAAAATAAAAACAAACATATAACAAAAATAAACATTTTTGATTTTTTTCTTCAGAAATTTAAACACGTAGATGTAAAGACAGAATTTATATAAGCTGAAAGAACAAAAAGGTTAATGCTATGTTTCGTCACGTGAGGCATGGGCATAGCCAGGGGGGTCTAGGGGGTCTAGACCCCCCCCTTTTAGGTCGGCAAAGGGAAAAATTTGGGGTTAGACCCCCCCTTTGGGTCCCCAAGGATAAAAATTTGGGGGTTTAGAAGGCAATTTTTTAAAAATTTTCTCGCGCTTCGCTCCGCTCAGCGCTCGATTGATTATATGGTCTCCACTTCCAAATTTTTGTTACTTTGTTTTGTAATCTTGGTATGACCACGCTGGACCCACCCAATTCTTAATGTTTTAATTGGTCTCCACTTCCAGATTTGTGTTACTTTGTTTTGTAATCTTAATACCACCACGCTAGACCTCCCTTAAGATTGTTATATATTGGTATTAAAAATTTAAAAGTAAGGAGAAATAATTTTAAAAACATTTTCTCGCACTTTGCATTGCTCAGCTGTAATTCAATGTACTCATTTTTATGTTTTTAGGTTTTTACTTTTAGGTTTTTAATGTTTTTGAAATCGAAAATTTTAAGATATCAAATTCTTTGTAAAAGAATTTTTCTTTGTTTTATGGACTTATTTTTTATTGAATAATAGGAAAATAATGAAGTATGTGACATAAACAAGGCATTAAACACTCCGCGCGAAGCGCGCAAAATTTTTTTAGCCCTTTTATAACGTTTAGAATTTGGACCCCCTGGACCCCCCCTTTCGGATCTATATAAGTTTTTTTGTTACGAGCGTCAAATTATTTGGTGGTAACTATATTTGTGTTTCCTACGCATCTGACTAAAAATGGCGCTGATTCTAAAAAATCAATTTAATGATGTAACGCACAGGATTTAGATAACCTGCGAGATGCTTTTCGCTTATATATATAAGTTTATTCAAGGTGGGCTAAGGGACTGATAATATATATAAGTTAATTTAAGTTTTGCCCCTTTATAATTGCTCAGTGCTCATTAATATTAATGTTTAAGCTAATTTTAGAATAAAGCCTATATAAAACGTCGTTTTTCTGAGTTTATCAAGTTCATTTGAAGTCATTATTATTTGGCTTATCTTTCGTTGCAACGGTTGCGAGGCAAACGTATAATTTTTTGAGTATTACTTATTCAATATTCTGCAGTTTTATCAAAAAATGAATGCAAATTTTGTAAATTGATTGCAGATTAAGGTTTTTTTGTACACTTTTAAAACTCCTTGTGTCTAATGACAAGTTCAAGTTAAGCATTGTTTTAAGCAGGTAAAATTGCATCGGAGGTAGGTAGAAGGCTAGTGATCATCCTTCTTGAGTTGAAGCATTTACAGGTTAGGTTGAGGGTTGAGGCAGGTAGGAGGCAGCAATGCGATTAAGGCAGGTATTTAGGAGGCAGGTATTTAGGAGGCAGGTAAAAACCTGTTTTTCCAATTGAGGCCTCCGGTAGTTACGGGGCTATTGCTTTTTATCAAATTAAAACCTTTTTATACTTTGGCCGTTCTGTCAAAAATATAAAGTCTCTAGAATCCTGAAAATGGGAATTAAGAGCCGTCATAAAATTTTACAAATTTAAAACTAGGTAAAAAAAGTTGGTTTGGCGTTAGTTTCAGGCTTAGCTTTAGTGGTAGTATTAGTCTATCATAGGTTTGTTTTGTCTATTAGGTTTATAGGTTTTAAACATTTTACACTTTTGGCTTAAAGTTTTCATATTTGGCTTGAACTTAAGAGCTCCCTCTACTCCAATAATCCGAAATCAGTGTAAATTTATAGTTTTAAAAGAATCAAAAGTGTTTTTTTGTTCTCTGTTCAGTATTTTTAAACCGTTAATTTAAAAACAAAATATAAAATCGTATAATTCAATATTCAAAGTTAAAACATCATATTTTTCCTTTAAATTCTTTTAGACGCAGTACGTAATTTAGTTTTAAAATTAGACGACTGTAAGGTTGCAAAATTAAATTACGTCGAAATCAAAACTTTTACCTAACTTTTAAGTTGTTCTAACAGTTGAAATGTTTTTTTTAGAATTTTTACAGTAAAATCATGTAAGGGTAAAACAAACTTTTTTTACACAACATTCGTTTTCTGGTTTTTGTGGCTTAGTCGATATTCCGCAACAATTGTATATTTTTAAGTATCATAATAGTCTCATCTAGGAATATACTAAAATATTTATGTTACGAAAAATGTAAATTTTTAAGGCATAAATTCAATGTCTTTTCATCTAAAAAATCTGCAATAAAAATTTTGCCCAAATGGTTTTTTTCTTCAAAAAAATCCCCAGTACCATTTTTGCCATATATGACTATTTAAAAAGCCGAACCCCGGAGTTTTTTCTGCTTTAAATAGTCTGATTTCGGAGCTTAATATTAAGGAGGATTCATCAATTTCACTTAATTCTATTTTCGCGGCTCTAAAATAAATAATAATTATAGTGCGTCGTATCGTAATTATAAAAATTTGTTTTTAACCAGACAAAAAGTAAATCACTTAATGTAAACAGTTTATTTTCATACCGTTAGACGATTCATGATTGAACACTAAAATTATTTGTACGTCAAAGCATAACATATAATTTCGGTTAAATTACTTACGTGAAACACGCAAAGCTTTAAGGTACCAATTTTTAATCATAGATGACAGTGATTTTTATTTGTGTAAAATATTTATGTAATTAAAATATTTTAATCATATTCAAAATAGCCGTTTTTTCTAGTTATTTTGTTGTTTTTGAGTTTTTTTGATATATTAATGAATACAGTACAAAATGACCAATTTTTATGATAGTTTAGTAAAAGTCTTAGAAATATCAGTCGGCAGTTTAAAATTATACAATATTTTTTGAACTGCATATTCTTTGCATTTAATGAAAATTCTTAATTAATGTGACAACAATTCGTTTTTATTGCTTAAATTTCAAAAACAACACACAAAAAACTTTTCTGCAGAGGCAGAAAAAAAGACTTTAGCAATCCCAGTCATAATGTTTCGGCCACAAGTGCTAAAAACCAAAAAAATCCTTAATAAAATCCTTGAGTAAAAGCCGTTAAATCTCACTCCTTTTAAATCACACAATGTTATGCGTCTACAGCCAAACATTGAAAACAAGGATTGTTAAAAACATTTTCTCGTAAGACAAATCTTTTATATGGCGGAAACCGAAGTTTAACAATAAATAAAAGAACAGCCGATAAAATCTTTATTGAATACATAAATTCAATACATTAGTAATTTTTTCCAACGTTTCGGCATTATCGAATCACCATCATCTGGCAGTTCTAAAACCCACAGAAACGGTTAAAACCATAAATTAATTACATAAAGTTAGGATGAGATATTAAACGAATTTTTTATACAATAAAAATATAAAAATGTGATAAATAACGCGTATTAAAAAATACACATTAGTGAAAAAAGTAATAAAAAATCATAAAATATAGTTTTAAACGATTACTTTTTAAAGCCTTAAAAACAGGAATTGGGTTAAACTAATAAGTGTTGTGTAAACGATATAGAAGAAAAAATAATATCCAAGAAAAAAATTTTTGAAAAAATATTATTAAAATATTGGTGATAAAATAGGACAGATAAAGTATGTAAAACCGTTAAAAACGCAAACGATAATGGCATATGTCGTTATAACGGCATATTCTGGCGAAGATTTTTATTCAAAAATTACAAAATTTTGCTAAAAAATAATATTTTTTTAAATTTTTTTGGTCACGCTCACAATTAAGCTAACTAGCTGGGGCTAAGCTGAGCTTAAGCTTGTGAGCTTAAGCTTGATCCTGAGATTTATTGTGAGCTTTAGCTTGAGCTTAGTACTCACAATTAAACATACGTGAGTACCAATTGGCAAAGAGCATTTGTGAGCAGCTCAATTCATTCCTAGATCGAGTCACACTTTTTCTTTGATTTTGATGTTTTTTGTGAAAACCTTACCCCCTGCCCCAAAAGCCCACAAAATTTTTTTCATCAAAATATCATTGACGGTTCAAGAGATATGACCCCCCAAAAATCGCGTTTTTGTGAAAGTCTGTACTTAAAGGATTTTTAATGATTATAAAATTTTAAGTTATAAAAGTTTTACTGAAAGAAAGCGACTATTTTTTACTTTAATTTGATACCGTGATTGTTAAGATAAGAACAGTATTTCTCGAGATATTGTGTTTCTTGTACAAAAAACTTGCATTTTTTTGTTAAAGCCACCAAACGATGGCAGTGATTTAATTAAGTTTGCCCAACATTTTTTGCCTACACTTCGTATTTTTAGGGAAAAAATCGCGGGTTTTTGTACGGGAAACGCAATATCTCGAGAAATACGGCTCCAAGCTTGACAATAAAGTTATCAAAGTAAATAAAAAATAGCCTTTTTGGTAAAACTTTTATAACTTAAAATTTTATGCCGAAATTCTTAAACTACAGAATTTAAAAAAAACGCGATTTTGGGGGGATAATATCTCCTGAACCACCAAAGATATTTTGATGCAAAAAATTTTGTGGGCTATTGGGGGCAGGGATAAGGTTTTCACAAAAAATCATGAAGATCAAAAAGAAAAAAAATTGACTCGGTGCGGTACCCCACCTTTAAAAAAAATCTTTCTAACTGTTAAAACG
>JASAMX010015218.1:0-38141 GCA_030248175.1 Microlaimidae sp. YZB2_3
CTTAACCCATTTAATATAAGGGAAAGAGCGCTCCGCGCTCTTCCCTGATTGAAATTTCAAAAGTCGAGTAAGAGTGAAAGTAAAAGTAATTAAAATTTCAAAAGTCGACTAAAAGTAAAAGTAAAAGTAATCGAAAATCCATTACTTTTATTAATTTAAGTAAAAGTAAAAGCAACTTTTTACAACACTACACCCGTATGAACATTTTTGTCAAATTTTATTAAAAAATAAAGATGATTCTGGAGTAAAAATGAATCAGCGGTATTATTAATTAATAGTGATGTTCCTTCCACATTCTAATTAACTTCTAATTTCTTCTAATTCCTTGTAATTAACCTTCCACATCATGCTCCAGATCTCCGTCCACTTAAAACAAAAGGAGCTCCATAGCTGCGGCCATAAAATGAGTGATCTAAAACATATTTAACCTTAAATTATGTTTTAAATAGTTTTATTTGCACTATTGTTTTAACAACTTTTAAAAAAAAATATTCATTAAAAAATTAACTAATTATCTTTTGATTATTCACGAAATTACAAACATAAGACGGGGCTCACGAACTCTCGAGTTGTCGCGTCTTAAGTCAGGTTGCATTTTAAGTCAGGTTGCATTCTCTGTTGTTTCTTAAAAAGAACCAATTATGATTTTTACGCGTTTCATTTTTTTGAATTTTAACTTGACACTTTTTAAAAACTGACCGGAGCTACATACTTATTTTGTTTTTACTGCTACTGGTGCAACAAAAGGTCTAATTTTAGCTAAACAATAAAAATCAAACAGTTCTTAGCTAGCGTTAAAATACTGTGCTGAAAAAATGGTGAGACAGCAAATGGCATTTTTCACACAATTATTTTTTGCTTTCAATTTTGAGCTTTTCAACAAATTATCTAAAAATACTAAAAAGAAAGAAGGAAGGGTTATGTGATCTTACTAAAAAATAATACTATAAGAAAATATTTAAAGAAAGTAAAATATGGAGGTTATATTTTTATTGCATTATGATAAACAAAGTGCAAAATTGAAAGATATTTTTGAAAAATTATACTAAAAAAAAATTAGACTAAAAAGAATTTTTTTTAATTAAGTGCATAATGGACTTTACATTTGGTAAACATTTATATTTAAAGTGAAAATTTAAAAAATATTAACCATTATAAGCTAAAGTAAGCAAATACCAAAACACCTTAGAAGATGTAGAAATTTGGTTAAAAGAATACAAATTTAAGGATTGCAGTGAAACAAGTTTATGTTAAAAGAATGTTGTTCAAATTTGAGTGTACGCACTGGCCAAAACTGCAATTTACCGTTTTTATACTAAATAAATATCCAAACTCCCACTTTTAGGGTGTTTTCTGTTAACGGAAAATTTTAGAAAGAACGGTGTAACCCTTTCACTTTGCTCTGTGCGCACATATTTTGGTTGGGGAGTATGGGATTTTTGGTGCCGTTAACAGTTTTGAGAAATTAGCCGCGAATATGAGAATAGATTTGTAAATATTTCTTGCAAACAATAATGTTGTATCTATTAGTGGTAACCTTTTCAACAATAAACTATTACTATTCATATTACAAATTTAGAATAAGATGCCCCTAATATAATATATCAAATAAATAAATGAAAACCAAAAAAACAATAAATAAAGCAATAACTAAATAAGCAGTAAATTCCAAATCTTATTTTAACAAAGAAAATGAATGAACTAAAATAACTGCATTTCCACCACAACTGAAAATTGGCGCATCAAATTATGAAGATAACACAGAACTGAAACACTGCTGCTGAAAACAAAATAAACCTGCAACTAAAGCTTTAGCTTATATGCATATACTGTGTGAGCAAAGTCATGGCGGTGATCTCCTTGATTTGATCTTGAATGAAGTGCCAATAAAAATATTGATGTAACCAATTTAGACATTTTTACTAAAAAATTTATAAAAAATACATTTAACATTATTCCGTTTTTTACTTTTTAGTGTTTTTTAAGCAACTTATAATTATTAACTTATAATTATACATAATGACGGAGTAATTGCAGAATTGTTTTTTAATACAATTGTAAAATCGACTTTAGGAAGTAGAGATAAAAAGACACAGGACCAGCTGTCAAGCATATCAATAAATAAAGCATTTTTAAAGAAAAAAATAAAATCAAAATTAAAGATGTAGGTGTTTATGGATTGCGGATCCACTATTTTAAAATCTTTTTATTGTTAGCGACTATATGAGAAGGTCTTTCAAGATATTACCGGAACCCGTTTTTAATTTTAGGCTTGTAATAAATTAGGTTAAATTAGTTTTTAACATGAATTGGGTTTTCTAATTAACACGTGGTGGATTTTGGTTTCCTCTCTCATGAAAATGTAATTGATGTTACTTAAGAAGAAAATCAGCTTATTCCTATCATATACGTCTTGTTTTTTAACATGTTGGGCAAATTTTGGTTCTTGTGTGATAAAAACAGGCAATTTGATGCTTTCTCCTTTTAACAACAGGTCCACGCAAGCACACTCTTTGTTGGCACAATCAAAAGGCTATATAATTAACATCTCATAAGCGTTTTCCTAATAAAGAGAGACACAAGACGCCTGTTTTGTTTTCGGGGTCACATCTAATTTTGTATATCTTACAAACACACATAAAGAAGATAATTGTCATAATAAAGAGCGCCACACACAAATATTTCGGTTTCCACACAAAAAAAACTGCAAAATAACGAGTCGAATTTTTATCTGAGAAATAGTCCTATTTATTTATTGAAATCTAAAATATAAACCCTTCACAAAATGACTTATTTTCTGTAAAAATATTAAAATTTATCAAAATTTGTGCATGGTCCGGCGATGTGCTTTCATTTAAAAATGGTAAAATATCCTAAATATATTCGCAATTTTGACTTATTTTAGCAAAATTTTTGCAGATTTTAGTCTATTACGAACGTTTTGCAGATTTTAGCCTATTTTTGCTAAATTTTAACCCATTTTAATCTTTTTTAAACTTAAATTTCACGTTTTTGCACTTTTTTCTTCATTTTTGATTTTTTGTTTGCACATTGCCGATTTCAACAGTTATCCCCCATGCCCTCCCTCATTAACCCGCTGGGAAATAGCCAATTTTATTTAATTTACGTCCTTTATAACGTATTATACATTGGAAACTATTGTAATACAATATTTTTCCAAGCGTGATAATATATTAATTAGTATTAATTAAAAGGCAAAGAATTTGCTCTAAATTAGTATAATGCAACTTCAATTTAAAGTTTTTTTTCAGACGCACGATTTTGAAAATTTTCTAGAAATTCAATTAAACCATCAAAATGAGTTTTTGACGAAAATTAAAGACAAATAAATTAATTATAAAACGAAAAAACAATAAAATAAATAGGCGATTTTTTAAAATACCAAAACTGTAGACCAAAAAATTTGATGCAGAACAATAAAACATTAAGAAATTATGAATATTATAATAAATCATATTGATATTTTTAATACAAATAAATAATTTTCAAATATAGCTTTAAATTTTTTTATTTTAATATTTTTCGAATATAAACACACCATCTTTTTAAAAATCTTAGGATAAATGTAATCAAACTTTTAAAATACTTACATTGTACCTAAGACGTTTTTAACCGAAATATAAACAATTAAAATATTTAAACAAATCCACCAAATAATAATTCTGTTATTTTAATTTAAAACAATTAACATTTTACAAAAAACCGTTAAAAATAGATTAAAAATTCGAAGAAAACAGCAGAACACGGTAAAGATAGCAGAAAAAATGGTCCTCAATGAATTTGACATATGAGTGTAAACAAAGTGTTTATAATAAATCGTCATTTTACGAAAAAAAATTAATAAAAACCTACTAATTGCTGGTAACTTATAACTCATGAAAACAAATAGTTACGTTTTTTTACTAATTGTTTTAAGAGAGTATTTAGAGATTAACTGGTACATAAACACCATAGAGGGTGTAGAAAGCAGGTTAAGTGAAAACACCTAAAAAGGTGTAAAAGAAGGCTTGGTAAAAAACATAGAAAACTTTACGGATTAATTTTATTACGTTTAATGAGTAAAATAAAAAATTAAATCTAGAAACCTTAATCTGTGTAGAAAGCAGGTTAAGTAAAACACCTTTAATTTGGTGTAGAAGCAGGTTTGGTATGAGCACCATAATTAATTAGTTAATGAGTCTTTAAATAACTAGGTGCAAAAAGCAAAATTACAAAGCGTGTGTATGGTTATTTGGTAAGTAATGTAAAAGTGTTTGCTTGTGTACGTTTCTTATTTTGAATATTTTAAGACTAATAAACAAGTTTATGTTTGGTGTAAAAGGTTTTGTGGCATTTCCACGAGTAAATAATGTAAGAAGCTATTAAGCGTTTAAGTCTTGTTAGTATTTTGTCAGATGTAGCAATATTAAACTAACATACATAGTGTTAGTAGAACACATGCATTGATTTTATATTAGTAACAACTAAAGTATTAGTTAGCTATTTATTTTCTTTATACATTAAATAAGAAGCATTTATTTTTAGTACTGTTTTTTTAAAAGCAATATATTTAAAATTTATAAAAAGTTTTAGAGAACAATTTATAATCAAGCTAATTAATGTAATAACCTATTTTGTCGCTTCACTTTAACTTTTTAATTTTAATAAATGCAAAATTTTTAAAAAAATTAAATTGTGTAGCTTGTTTTAAAAAAAGTGAAATTTGTTAATTTGTTTGTGTATATAACATAAAGTTTAAGTATAAATTTAGTTTAAATAGGATTTATTTAAATATTAAAAAAATATTAGCTTACTTTATAAATAAATTTATACAACACGGTAAAATCAGTATAGGTATTATAGGTTTTTGCGGCTAAAAATAAGGCCGGATGCTATGTAAATTTCGTATTAATATAAAACAAAAATACTATTTTACAATAAAAAAAGGATTATTTTTGTCGTAAAAACAAATGAACAACTCAATAAAATTTAAATAATAACATTGTCTTGAAAAGGGTTACCTTTTAGCGCAGTGCGCACTATTCTTGAAGCGGTAATCTTTATTAAAGTGTACAGCAATCTTGTTTTTTAAAGATTTTTTTTATTTGTTAGACTTTTTTAAAACACTGATTTAAATATTCAAAATCAACCAATTTTGCAGCCTTTTTTAACAATACAGCACACTACTGATGTATAAAAGCCAAACCACACTTTATGAATATTTTACTGCCATTGAAAGTTAAAAAAATAATATGTATAATGGTTTTTTAAAACGCAGTGTAATTATATTTTTTTTTAAATTTTAATCACTAACATACTATAAATGATTGCGTAAATTTCAAATTAGAGTTATTTTTTGTACTCTGAATTGGTACATTAAAGTATATAATTATTAAAAAAACTTAAGATAAATGATTAATAATGCAGCAGGGAAAATTTTTTTATTTATAAATTTCTATAAATGTTTATAATACTTTGAACAAATAAGATAATAAATAATTGGTAAAAATTAATATAATTAAAAAAAACTCGGTGAAAGTAAATAAAATTCTAAGTGATTTTAAACACATTTAACCACTTTTTAACTCTCACTTCAGGATTTTAAGGTCAAAATGTCATATAGTATTCGTTATTACGTCATATATGTTTTGCTCAGTGGGAATGGTTGTGGGAGGAGCTAATAGAATCACTTTTAGCCACCCTGCAATTTAACCACACTGCAATTTAACCCACGGCACTGCGCCAGCTATACTTAGAGAACGTGAATAAATTTTGTTGTTCATGTTCATCATCTTCTTCTTATTAATGTTTTTACTTTAAAAATTATAATTGCAATCATTGGCGCACGCCATCGCGCCAACTATATTTAGAGAACGTAGGTAAACTTTGTCTGGAGCGCCACTGCACCGCACAATTATAATTATAATTAAAGACCGTGGATAAATATTGTAATTTAAATTGATCTTCTTCTTATTATTATTTTTTTTTTTTTTATTAGAAACGAATTATCGGTGGCGCGGGAGCGCCACCCGGAGACTAAGCCTCACGGTACCGCGCAAACTATAATTAAAGAACGTGGGTAAATTTAGTATTATGTTCTTCTTCTCCTTATTATTAGTATATTATTTTTCAAACGCTTATATCTTAAAACCAGTATTCCTCCCTCGTTAGTGATTGATCACAAAAAAACATGGCTTCTTCTGAAATCGTAGAAAATTGCGCAATAATTTTTAGGAACTACTCTTTATTAATAAAAAAATATGTGTTCTATTGATAATATTAAAACTGTTAAAAAAGTATATCTTAGCAACGGAATGATTATAAACATAATGTCATTGCGCAGCTAAAACTATAGTTTATTAGGGTATTTTCTAATTTAATTAAAAAAAGTGGTAGACAAGCCTTGAAGAATGCTCCAAGAATAGAGCAGGAAAAAGGAGCGATTTTTTTCCGGGCGTATGTTTAGACAGAAAAGATGTGTTTTAAAGGTAAACCCAACGTGGCTGCAACAGTTGTTCGTTTGACTGAAAAATGCCCCCCATTGCGTAACCACTCAAATCACAAGAATCTGACGTCACTTGTATCAGCCAATCAGAATTCAGAAAATGAAACATTTAAAGTAGAAATCAACTTCAGATGGTAGTTGAGGAATAATTCTTATTTTGTGAAATAAAAAAAGAAAATAGTTGTTTAATGAACACGTGAACACATTGTTACAGCTACGTTTGGTTTGCCTTTAGTCTGAGATGACATTATGTGGACTATAGGAAATTTGCATTTGGTTTGGCCAGCTGCTCACTGAATAAAAATTTCTACCATATGATAATGATTTGTTTATATATTGATCTAATCACGCAACACTGTTGCATTTTTTTATCTAATGAAATGACAATTGAAAAAAATCATACTCACAGCGATTTTTGACAAGCGCGAAATCGACATTTTTTCAAATTTATAGTTGTTTCTTACACATATAAATATAAATATAAATATAAATATAGCTTTTTAATTGAAAAAGTGGTGATTTGGCGCTTGTCAAAAATTGCTGTGAGTACGATTTTTTCAATTGTCATTTCATCAGACTAAAAAAATGCAACAGTGCTGTGTGATTGGATCAATGTATAAACAAATCATTATCATATTATAGAAATTTTTATTCAGTGAGCAGCTGGCTAAACCAAATGCAAAATTCCTATAGTCCACATAATGTCATCTCAGACTAAAGATAAATTCTATCAGGGTGAAAATAAATGAGTGGTAAAGTAACCACTCGTTGTTTGCGAAAATATCACGTGCAGAGAAACACATGACGCAACTAAATATTAATTGGTTACATAACCGCTAAAAACTTTTTTTTTAATTTTTCTCGCTCAGGGGTTTATTGTTTATTCCTTACTGGCGTAGAGCGGTTACGCCTTTAATTTCAGCCTGGAAGACTTTAGCTTTAGTCCACATCTTTTCTGTCTAAACATATGCCCGAAGAAAAATTGTCCCTTTTCCTGATCTATTCTTAGAGCATTTTTCAAGGCTAGTATTATTTAGGAAACCATTTGATCTCACCGGTAAATCATATAAAAGATTTAGGTATTAGTATTACAAATTATTCTAGCAAAAGACGAAACAAAGTTTCGAAAAAAAAGCCTTATATTAAATGGAATAGTATAAAGCTACATAAGTCTAAAAACTAAATGCCAGAAAAGACTGAAACAAGTCTCTTCAAAACCTGTAAATTAATAACAGATTTTGTGAATTTTTCAGAAAAACAAAAACTAATAAAAACAATACGTGTAAAAGCTTTAGTTTGCGTTTTTTAACCATTAATAAAACTTAATTCACATAAATTTCTCTCATAGTGGATTAACTTTTACATGAGTTAACCAGCTGTAAATACCACAGTATTAGTTAAGTCACACGTCGTCAAAACGATACAAAAAAGTATAACGCAAGCGTCACAGTAACCATGAAAAATTTCTGTCAAAATAAGTTATCGCATTGCGCATTAAATTTTGTAATTTATCATTATTTTCGTATAAAGCAAAACGTACCGCCATATTAACGGCTTTTTAAAATCAAATATCAAGTTTTAAGTCCGAAAAACATTGAAAAATTCAGATTTAATATAAGGCGACTTTTAATTTAACAAATACATTGACTGCTAATTTGTTTTATGTAATAAATAGAAACAATAAAGAAAAAGTCGCCTTATATTAAATCTGAATTTTTCAATGTTTTTCGGACTTAAAACTTGATATTTGATTTTAAAAAACCGTTAATATGGCGGTACGTTTTGCTTTATACGAAAATAATGATAAATTACAAAATTTAATGCGCAATGCGATAACTTATTTTGACAGAAATTTTTCATGGTTACTGTGACGCTTGCGTTATACTTTTTTGTATCGTTTTGACGACGTGTGACTTATCTAATACTGTGGTATTTACAGCTGGTTAAATCATGTAAAAGTTAATCCACTATGAGAGAAATTTATGTGAATTAAGTTTTATTAATGGTTAAAAAACGCAAACTAAAGCTTTTACACGTATTGTTTTTATTAGGTTTTGTTTTTCTGAAAAATTCACAAAATCTGTTATTAATTTACAGGTTTTGAAGAGACTTGTTTCAGTCTTTTCTGGCATTTAGTTTTTAGACTTATGTAGCTTTATACTATTCCATTTAATATAAGGCTTTTTTTCGAAACTTTGTTTCGTCTTTTGCTAGAAGTTCCGCCTTTTAATGCTTTAAATTCAATGTCATTTATTAAAGATATAAAACATAAAAAAATTTACTCATTTTAAAAGAAACGTCATGGTGTCCTCATGATATGAATACAATTATTTTCATATCCAAAACTTCAATGTAATTTTAAGCAGTATACTATACAAAAATTAAGTCTGGGTAACTCCGTAAAATTGTATGGAACCTGAAAGAACCATATAAAATAGTGTGTTTTTCTTCTGTTTAATTTTTTTTTTGTTAGACTTGATTTAACCACTTTTTTTGGAAATTAGCTTTATTTGGACTTTTGTTTTGTGCTTGATTTTTCTGGATTGATGGTTTTTTTAAACAACAAAACCACACCATTGTAAATGGTTTTTCCAGGTTCCATACAATTTTACGAGGTTACCCAGACCAGTCTTTTCTCGCATTAAATTTTTGGAGTGATTGTAGCTTCATAGTATTCCATATAAAAAAGAGTTTTTTTCTGTTTCGATTTTGATAAATTTCCGTCTATTGAAACATTGTACCCCGCAGCGCTCACGCGTCACCCAAGATTTATTTCATTTTATTTTTTTAAATATTTTTATTGTTGCCATATGGCTGGTAATTAGTGGTAAGGATATTTTTTCGCTCTTCTCGTTGAAAATTAGTAATTTTTATAAAAAGGTAAGGAATTATAACTTAAACCAAAAAAATAACCACAAGAGAATGTGTATTACTGAATGAAGTTACTTAATATGTAATTCAGTAAGGAAAAAAAATGTCACACAAGTACCCCAGTACCTAATGGGTAACTTAGAAAAAAACTGGTCGTTTTTCACATGAACAGAGGTTTAACTACGGGCAATAGAGCATATTCGAGAATAAAATTCAGGTGCGGGGGCAATTTAGCATCTACGTGCAAAAAATCAGCTCCAAATATTTACCACCGGAAAAAATTTTTGGGGACCCCAAAAAAAAAACAAAAAAAAGTTAAGCAAATTAAGCTTATTAGTATGAAATTCAGGTATGTTTAGCAAAAGTTTTTAGGTTTTTAATATCAGAAAAATATGGGTAATATTTTAGTTATGTAAAATGTTTAGATTTTTAATTGGCTAAAAAACTATTAAAGGTTTTGTTGATTTCGATGACGCCATCAACAACGGTTAACCGCGCAGTACCCATTTATTATAAGGGAAAGAGCGCTCCGCGCTCTTCCCTGATTTAAACTTTTCTAAGCACTGTTCATGTTAGGTCTATACATAATTCAAACACTTAATCCACATCAAATTAACGATATAAAAACTTTGGAAAACTTTGCAAAAAATTTTTTTAAAACATGTTTGCATCAAGTGTAGAACTCAATATACTGATTATTAATCGAGATTAGATATATTGTTTTTGAATCGTTCGAATTAAGACGATTAAAAAATGACCTGTGTACGGAGAAAAGTTCTTAATAATTTAGTAGATTTAAATGTAAACGATTTTTTTAAATATTATTTTAAAATTTATAGTATCTTGTGGAAATTGTTTAAAACTAAAATTAAATGAAACTTACAATTTATATTGTCGCAAATATATAGCTTTTCTCAACGTGTAGTACTAGTTTGGAATTTACTTAATAATAAAGCCAAAAATATATAATATACCGAAAAATGTGCAACTCCTATATAAAAAAGTACGGAAAAGTATGCCATTATAATGAGCATCTCCATTTAAATAGCACTCTCCATTAAAATGGCATAGTAGTCATTTTAATTCGGCGAGTTAAAATGGAGAGAAAGCCATTATAATAGCCATTTATTGATTTAATTTCACTTCATATATACTCACAAGTGTACAAGTGTAAGTACGGGCCGCACAAGTTTTTGCGTGTCGGTCTAATACTGAAAAACTCACGGAAACTACTGGAAAAACTCATGCGGCCCGGACAGTTTTACACTTGTGAGTATAATATAAAGCGAAATTAAATAAATAAATGGCTATTATAACGGCTTCCTCTCTATCGAATATTTTGAAACGTTTTATTCATTCGTTGAAACTGCATTCAACAAGTACAAGCAGTAATTGTTTATTTAACTGGGGTGAACGACTAACTAACTAATATGTCAAAATGGCGCTTTCGACCTTTAGTCTGCATTAAAAAACTTTATTTTTTTGTTACAATGGCGCTTTATTTAACTGTTTAACTTTCAGTCTGTAAAGCTGTCAATATTAGTAATAGTAATAGTAATAAAAAAAATTAAAAAAAATAGGTATAAAGCGTTAACTTCGGGTGTTTTACTTGATATCGATTGATATATTTTACTTGGTGTTTCACCCGCTGCCGCGTGTGTGTTAATTTTTTTGGCCGTAATGCTATTTTTTGCGTTTTTCATGCTTATAAAAGCTTGAACTAAGGTTATTGTGGTTAAGAATAAAAAAATACATATGCTACGAAATAAAAATACTAAAAATATTTAAAAAAACTTGTAAAAGAAACAGCCCGACTAAACTTCTGCGTGTGATCTGTTTACTAACTTTCGGTTTCTGTTGTTTTTTTTAATACGATTTAACATGCATATAGATTATCTGGGGCCGTCAGCGTGCGTTTTGTTTTGAAATAACTTTGTGTAAACAAATCATTACCGATCAACATTACGGACGAAGTATTTAAAGTTTTCTTGCTATTTAAAAATTCAAATTTATGTGTAAAATGGGACCTCCTTCATCGGACTTTGAGCAAAACTCAGGTAAAACATTAATACAATATCAATATTAAAAGAAACCAATTAAAAAAAAAAAAAAACATTTTTGTCTGTTTGCGAAAAGTTTCACTCTTATATTTAATTATATGTTTATGTAATGTAAGTGGAAATTAGTCATGGGCCCGAAGCTTCAAGTTCCGGAGCTCCAGAGCTTCGCCCTATTTTGTACTAATTTTGTGATTAATTGAAAAGTGATGTCATATATTATTTTGTCAAAAATTTTTTACAAATTAATTTTTTTTCAAAATTTAGGGTATCTGACTTAATTTCGGCCAGGCCTTAATTTCGGCCACCAATTTAGGGTGTTAGAAAATTGGCTTATTTTTAAAACACAAAATAACTAGCACAAAATTAACTGCATGAATGTTGAATAAAGTGTTTTTGCTAAAGTTTTTTATTTGTGTTATTCAGCATTATCAACATTTTCATACAAAAAGTGATTTTTTGTGATTTTCTGGATTTTTGCTTTGTGTTTAAACTGCATCAAATTTAGAACGAAGCACTATATAACTTTAAAATAACTTTTATTTAAGGCTCAAAATTGTTAATTTTAATTTTTTGATATTTTTTTTCAAAATCACTTTGCAATGCGTTAAACTAACTGCGCATTTTAAGATACCGTTAATTTCGGCCACTTTAAAATTCACGTGAAAGAACCTGTTTAACAAGATTTTTACCATTATATGTACGGGTGGAGTTACATAAAACATAATTTACTAGGTTGTATTAAATTATAAATAGATCAGAAGGAATTTCTCATAAATAGTATAGAAACACAAAAAAGTCAGGTTATTTTCTTGGCGGAGGGATGCAGTCAAATAGTGAATATAGTAAATGTCAATGGGGTTTCCACAGCCAACCCACCATTTACCACGATATGGAGTACCAATAGTTCAAAAAGTTGTAAAAGTAAATTAAAAATAAAAATGTCAGGTTATTTCCTTTGGCGGAGAAATGCATTCATAAGAATTACGTAGTAAACACCTGTGCGGGCTGGAGTAATCCAACTACCAATTGACTAGGTTTGAACTATCAAAAAACCGGTAGATGAATTTCTGAAGGATTATTGAAATGCAGTAAAAAACTCAAATAGAAGGTAAAAAGGTTATTTTCTTGGAGGAAGAATGCAGTCACATAGAGAACATCGAAGATAGGCAAGGGTTGGTGTGGAATTATGCCACTTCTTAACTTTTTTAACGTCTTGTTTACCCTTAAAGTTGATAATTTTGGGTTATGTAATCGTTTTTTGTGTTTTAGACTTTTGTTTTTGTTATTTTTAAACCTAAAAGGTGGCCGAAATTAAGGCGGATTTTGTTTTTTTGTGTTTTTTAGGTTAAAAATATAAAAAAACCTAATAGAGTGGAATAAAATTTTTACCAGGCTTTCTGTAAATTTGGCTGGCTGTAACAAAAGCCATTTGATGTTAAATATTTTTTTACACCAAAAAAATTATTAAAAAAACACGTTCTATTAAAACTTGTGTTTTTCGAGGTTTTGACAGAATTATTTAAAGTCTTGCTAATAGCTATAAAACTTTGCAAATGGGAAAAAATTAAATTATATTTACTAAGAACAATACCTAGGGATAAATTTTCAACTTTTAAAAATATTTATCGTTCGTTTTAGCAATAGTTATAGCCAGTTTTTCTAGGTGGCCGAAGTTAATGGTACGCGCCTTAACTTCGGCCACTATAAAAACAAAGTTTAAACTTCCACTGATTTTTAAGTGTGACAGAAATTTTTAGAGTTTGCACTGAAATAACAAAAATAGCTGTCGTTTGATTTTTAGACCAAATCCTGGCTCGATTAGAAGTGTCAGGAAAAATTATCCAAAAAAAAATGGAAAAAGGTGGCCGAAATTAAGTCAGTTACCCTATATAATACTCTAGAAATAGTCTTAAATATTCAGATGGCGTAACTCCGGTAGGTTGGAGCTGGAGGCAGGTAGGAAACAACAAAACATTTTATAGAGGCAGGAGGCAGGGTGGAAGCAATTAGGAAGCAGAAAAAATGTCTTGGATGAGGGTAGTAGGCCGGGCAGAGGCAGTCAAAGCTACCTTGAAGGCAGGTAGCAGTACCTTTTATACATCTAAAAGGACGGTGTCCGGAAGAAATACATTCTGCATACTATCTTCGGAAAGAATCTCTTCTGCAATAATAACTTTTGTAAAAATACATTCCAGTAAAATATCTTCGGAAAAAATAACTTCTCGCCGTGCGTCGCAGAAGATATTTTGCTGGAATGTATTCTTTCAGCCCTTCTAACGCTGAACGTTGGATGAATAAACCGACGAGTGAGTCGCGTAGCGGAATGGAAATAAACAATTCTTTTAATTTAAAACATTTCGTACAAACTATTAATAACAAAACTATCAACATTTTTTAAAAGAAGCATTATTTAATTACGTATCATAATACAATTTAGCTTGATTTTAGGTTTTGTTTAAGCTTAAGAAAAATAAATGTAATTAAAACAAAGTTTTGAATAATTTTTAAAGCATTTTGGTATGTTTTATACCTACAGAATTTTCAAAATCATAAAGTTTGGCGGCAGTTTTTATTTTTTCAGCGCGCTAAAAATCATTTTTTAATCACGGTTAAACTAAGCGGAAACGCCATTTTTAGTCAGCTAAACAGTTTTAAACGCCTTTTTTGTTTTTCCTAAGCTTAAGCAAAACCTAAAAATCAAGCCTAACTTTATCATGATAGAGTTTCAGATTTTTCAGCGCACTTAAAATTACCATACTAGCGCGTTAAAAATCAGAATCTGCCAGTTTGGTACAGTGGAATAAAAATAAACATTACATTATTATTATTTAAACATTCCAAACTATTGATAACAAAAATCAGATTTTTTAAGAAATCATTTTTAAAAAATGCATCACAATATAATATAATTTGATTTCAAGGTTTTGCTTAGGCTTAGGAAAAATAAATTTAATTACAAATAAATTTTAATTTGCTTCTGAAGCCTTTTACACTAGTATGACTTTATACTATGAGTTTTTAGAAGCATTAAGTTTTTAATTTGTCCATAAGCGAATAATTTTACGTTTAAAATTCAAAAAACCAGTGTACTATTTAATTTATGTAGTAATTTAGTTTAATAAATTTAACAGTGTATTAATTTATATTTAAAGTGTAGTGAAGCAATTTAGCAAAATTTAACATCAATTCTTCTTAGAAATTTGTAAAAGAAACTTCAAAATGACGAATCAACGCTGTGCACACTAAAACACTCTGATTTTTATGTATAAGACTTTATTAAAACATTATTGTTTTGGAAATATTTAGATAAATCAAATGATAAATTTTATAACTTTGTTTTGGTTTGTAAATTCGCATAGTTGGCAATGTTTAAAAATATAAGATTTCTTTATTTTAATTTCGCTGCGCGTCTCACTCGTCAGTTTATTTCTTGAAAGGCGGAAAGAATACCTTCCAGCATAAATCTTCCGCGACGCACGGCGAGAAGTTATTTTTTCCGATGATATTTTACTAGAATGTATTTTTGCAAAAGTTATTATTGCAGTAGTGATGTTTTCACCCGCATTTTTTAATTGTGGTTTTTTTTCGTCCTTGAATTAATGTGTTTAATTTATCGCTTGATGTTCTGTTTTAGAAATTTTAAATTAAGTAAATTATAAGTAATTATGACCACGGTTTTTTAACGCATGATGTTTGTTTTTAAGCTTTTAATCGACTATGTATGTTAATAATACTGATAAATACAAGATAAAAAGACAATAAAAATGATTGAATTTTCAATTTACATTCTCTATAATATAATTGGTAAATTTATGCTCTTGAATGATAACTACGTTGTAAAATATTAACGAATGCTTTACAATATTACAATCTAAAAACCAATAATAGGTGTTGATTTCTATACCGGCAATTTTTTTAGCTGGAGAATTTGTTTTCCGTGACACAAATGACGAAAGTCACGCTACCAATTCCATGAAAGAAGCATTTGCCAGGGATGGCTTTGTATTGGTTCGGTAACTTTTTTAAATGACAATAATACTGTTTTTCTTGACAATATTGTTTTTACTAAAGTATTTGAGAGTATTCAAAGTAAAATTTAATTGGGTTTGATAAATATAACTAATTGGGGGTACCGTTTTTAATAAACCCATAAGGTTTATTTAAACTCTAAAGGGGTATGTGGTTATATTGCATGTTAAATTACGCCTTCACTACTCCTGCATTATGCAAATATTAATAAAATAAAAATAAAATAAATAAAAGTGTAAAAAAATTGAATTCTATTTAACCATTGCGGAAAAAAATACTTAAAACAGTGTGTTTGAAAAAATCAATCAAAATTCTGACTTTATATTGCAGTGATTTAAAAAGAGAGGAAAATCCGTAAAAGAGAAATTAATATATCACTACTTGAATCTGAATGTAGCATTAAAATTATAATACACCCAAAATTGTGGGATTAACCGCCAAAAAAAAACGGCGGCTTACAGTAGCTTATAATGAAGTTATTTAAATTCCTTTTATAGCTTGTTTTTGAGTTCTGCAGTTATACTAACCCTTTAGGATTCATTCCGCTGTATATCCGCAGAAGGTATTCCGCGTCAGTGCTGCACTGTGTTCAACGCCGCGCCTCCTGCTTCCGTACGTGGATTTTAACACAGTGCAGCACTGACGCGGAATTCCTTCTGCGGATTTGCGGCGGTTTTTTGAATCCCAAAGGGTTAAACTATTTTTATATATAATAGTTGTAATAAATTAATACGATTTATGCTATTATTTGTGTGAATTAAAATCAAATTAGTCAAATGACATTAAAAAGAAACGCAATTCTTTAAGTATGTTCTCATAATGAAATAAGTTAGAAGAATTTTTAACAGAAATTGAATAATTTTGTATATTATATAATTTTGGTAGCAACAGCACTTCAAGTTCTAAATATTTGATTTAAAATGTTTGTTTTATATTGGAAGCTTAATGCATGTGTTCAATGCCAATGGCTTGTTTAACACTGTCTAGAAAAAATTTCAGTTTTTTTAATATTAAATTCTTTAATTTTTCCTATTAAATTTTATAAGAAAGTAAAATTTACATATAATTATTTAGATTCAATCGAGTCTAAAGAAATTTATGCTGGAACCTGCAGCTAAATTTTTTACAGCTCTTAAAGGTGCGGTGCGGAGTCAAACTTTTTGTCTTCGATTTTGATAATTTTTCGTGACAACTTTGCCCCTGCCCCCAATAGCCCACAAAAATTTTTTCAACAACATATCTGCAGTGGTTCAGGAGTTATGACTCCCCCCAAAATGGCATTTTTTGACAATTCTGTACGTGACAAATCGCTCAATGGGTATTACAATTTACGTTACAAATTATGCACTTAAAGAAAGCGGCAACTTTCTACTATAATTTAATACCTTGATCGTTAAGATTTGTGCAGTATTTGTCGAAATATTGCGTTTCCCGTACAAAAAACCCGCGATTTTTTCGTTATAAACACGAAGTGAAGGAAAACTTCACAAAATCACTGCCGTCATTTGGTGTTTATAATAAAAAAAATCGCGGGTTTTTTGTACGGGAAACGCAATATAACGACAAATGCTGCATCAATCTTAACGATCAAGGTATCAAATTACAGTAGAAAATAGCCGCTTTTTTTAGTGTAAAATTTGTAAAGTAACTCGTTATACCCATTGAGCAATTTTTCACGTACAGAATTGTCGAGAAACGCCATTTTTGGGGGGTTATAACTTTTGAACCACTGGAAATATTTTGTTAAAAAAATTTTGTGAGCTATTGAGAGTATGAGTAAGGTTTTCACTAAAAATTATCAAAATCGAAAACAAAAAGATTGACTCCGCACCGCACCTTTAAGTTCTCTAATTACGTACGACTCTGTAGACTCTGTACTAAATTTTAACCTTTTCATTTTGGGGATTTGTAATTTTCGTTTTGAAAAACAGGACTAAAGTTAACGTAGTAATGCACTGATTTTTGAAGTGGTAATTTTTTTTAAGGGGATAAATTTATATAAAAGAGTTACTTTCGGCTTAATTCCTAAAAAAATGTGTAGGGACATGCAAGAGAACCAATTAAACATGTGTTTGCGTCCATGATTGGGCAGCAGATTTGTGTGCGCATTATTACCAAATCTATATATATCAAATCACATATTTTTGATGTTATATTATATATTATGTTATTTAATTTTGATTTAATTAGGTTGTAAAGGGATCTTTTATTTTATAATACTCTTTTGTTTTCAGGAATTTGTTCTCATCAAAAGAAATAGAAAAGATTCACAGTGCTCTTATAAACTGCGAAAAATTTAATGATGCTGCTTTCACATTAAGTGATAAAGAAAAATTGAGGTAACATATTAAATATATATAGCTCATAAGGGATTGAGAAAATTATTTAGAAGACATTTGGTGCCAAACTTTATACACTGCAAAAATTCTGCGTGTATATAATAACTCATAGCATAAAATGTAAAATATAATCTTTAGGCATAAACATATAAATTTGTTCTGCTATTTAAAAACTTAAAGTATATTTTATTTTTTATATAAAAACAAATTAAAATGCTTTAATTTTCCTCAAAACCACCATTCTGACGACCCGCATAGACATTTTACTATAAAAATATAATCAAGCATGTGTAGCAGTCACGTAAATATATAGTTTAAAAAAACATCAAAAATTTAAAGGCAATAAAATGATATTTTGTTTTTATTTTTTGACACTAAACGGACTAAATTTTTTTATGACACGAAATATTTATCTATAAGTGATTTTTTACTTTCAAATATCATCTTTGAGAGCTCCGGTCATTTAAAGCCGACTGAGATTCCGAATTTGGTAGCTGCGCTCTAGAAATCAGCGATTTGAAACTTATTCAAACTTGAAATATAGTTCAAGTTGCTTTAGCTCCATTTTAACGACTATTTACTCGTTTTTAATAAGTTTTCAATAAAACTTAGTTCCAAAAAAATTAAAAAATTATCCATGAAATTTAATTGTTTATGAATTTAGTACAAAAATATAGAGCGAAGCTACGGAGCTCCAAAGCTCCAGGGGTTACTCCAAAGCTACTAAAAACGGAGTTTTGCTCTGGAACCCCGCTTTAGAGTTACGGTGAACATCACTATTTCATATACTCTTTTGTCTTTTTTTTTCAAACCACCCCTAGTGAAATCAAAAATATGTAATATACCGAAAAATGTGCAACTCCTCTATAAAAAAGTAAGTCAACGTAGGCCATTATAATGACCCTCTCCATTTAAATGGCACCCTCCATTATAATGGCATAGTAGTCATTTTAATTCGGCGAGTTAAAATGGAGAGGAATCTATTATAATAGCCATTTATTGATTTAATTTCACTTCATATATAGTCACAAGTGTAATACTGTCCGGGCCGCACGAGTTTTCCCGTGTTGGTTTAGTACTGTCAAACACGGTAAAACTCATACGGCCCGGACAGTATTACACTCGTCAGTATAATATGAAGTGAAATCAATAAATGGCTATTATAATGGCTTCCTCTCCATTTTGATTCGCTGAATTAAAATGGCTACTATGCCATTATAATGGAGGGTGCCATTTAAATGGAGAGGCTTATTATAATGGCCTACCTTTCCGTAATTTTTTATATAGGAGTTGCACATTTTTCGGTATATTATATATTTTCGGTGAACTCATATTAAATGCAATCGCATTTACTTCTCGAAGTAGAAAATTTTCTAATAAAAGCAACAGTAATAAATTATCTCGTATGTTAGTTTTATTGTAGTTAACAATTTGTGTTCATTTCAAAATTATAATTTAAAATTTTATTTTTTAGTCACTGTAATTTACATTTAAAATCTTAATGATGGGCAATGTACATTATAGGCATTATTGTCGATTGAAAAGTCAAAGTATGCTCTGACTCAAACAATTTTTAATTAACTTTTTATTCATCTAAAAATAAAATGCAATTTTATGATTAACTGAAATGACTTTCTTATGTTTTTTTGTTTCTGTTTTGTGTTTTATAATTTAAAAATTTTTGCTTAGCTGCTTTTTTGCTTCCATGAAATTGGCAACTCCTTTCATTTTTTATTAAGACTATGTTTTCGGTATTTACTGTTATGTTTATGCGTGACATTCATTTTAAATGCGACATGAGCACCAAATCAATTGGTTTTAGCAAGAATATATAATACAAGAGAATGTCCGACTGTACGCTAATTTTTGACCAAAATTTTGCGAGAAAAGTCGCACTTTCGAATTAGTGTGCGACATTTCTCGCGAAAATTCGCCATTTTCTGCTAGTTTTCCCGCGCTGCGATTTTTAACACAGTGTTAGTTTTTTCGCAGCGGGGACTGCGACTTTTTTTGCTCTCTATGCTGCTTTATTCGCACTGCGATTATTTTCGCACTGCGAGTCTAGCTGCACAACAGAAAATACAGACGCTGGTAGTGATTTTCAACGGAATAAAACACTTCCAAACTTGTTTTATTTAATTTTAAAATGTTGAAAAGTTAGTTTATTTCATTAAAACTAAAAAGTTTTAACATCTTAAGGTTAAAAAAACGAGTTTTACTGATTTAAACACAAAATTTTTGCTCCGCTTTGTTTTTATTTTTTTTTTTGTTGTGCAGGCAGACTCGCAGTGCGAAAATAATCGCAGTGCGAATAAAGCAGCATAGAGTGCAAAAAAAGTCGCAGTCCCCACTGCGAGAAAACCAACACTGTATTAAAAATCGCAGCGCGGGAAAACTAGCAGAAAATGGCGGATTTTTGCGAGAAATGTCGCACACTTATTCGAAAATGCGACTTTTCTCGCAAAATTTTGGTCAAAAATTTAGTGTACAGTCGAACATTCTCTTGTGTTATATATTCTTGGTTTTAGTATGAAGTTCTTGTTTTTTTTAAAAATAATATTGTATTTTTAAAAGTTTTTTTTTAATTTTATTGTATTCAGCCAAAAACTGTGTATTCAGCTAAAAAATATGCGCTGCCTTAAAAGAAATGCAAAACTTGACCGCTTTGAAATAAAAATGCAAAAAACATGATATTCTTAATTAAAGCCCAAAGTTTAAAAATTTGTTGTGTATTTTTGTTTCACAGAACGCACGTTTTGTGGTTTTAATGTTCTATGTACGTAATTTCTACCTTAATATTGTTCAAAAATGCTTAAATAAACATTGATTTTAATGATATTATACTTTTTGAAAAAAAAACTTAAAGTTCAAGTCATTGAATAATCAAGATGTGTTTTTTTGCTTACAATAGTGTTTTTAGATACTCGCAAAGCCACTGGATTATACCTGGAAATGACATCCTTGGGAAATGTGTAAAAATCAGTAAAGTGCTCCAAGTTTCAGAAGAAGTAATTCTTTACTATGTTTAAAATCTTTTGAAGTAGACATACTCGAGTGTGTTAATAAATCTTATAAAATCTCATAAAACCCTAAAATTCGTACTAATATTGCAGTGGTGGAAAAGAAAAACATTGAAACTTAGAATAAACATAAAGTATTACACAAAATAACATCACTGACTTTGTAAAAATTACCGTAGTTCCAGCAGTTTTTTTTAATTTAAAAGGAGTAGTGAAAAAGAGACACTTAAAAAGACCCAAAACTTTTTTTTTAGTTGAAAGAGGTTTAAAACACACCTATGAGAGTTTAAGATCTAATTTAAAAAAGAATTTCAGCATATAATAAGTTAAATAATACAACCTTAATTCATTAATACACGTACATCTCCCTAATTAGACTCCTGCATTTTGTTTTTCAAAAAGCAGTATGCAGCGTTCCTCAGCGGAAATTTTTCGGTCTTTGATAGCCAGCCAGCCAGCTTACAATAATATTTCGGTACTAAGGCATCAGTATAACCAGAAGCTTAACTTAAATTTGGCTTGATTCTGACGAGTAATCACTATATATTTTAGCAAAAAAATCGGCAAAGGTGAATGTTATTTTATTTGTTGGTTATATTTAACATTTACCCTTCCTTGTTTTACCGTTTAAACAGAAAGTAAGTTAAAAAAATTCAATATATGTTTAGAAAAACCAAAATGTCACTACTAAAACCGAAATTGTTGTTAATAGCAAACAAAAAATGTTAGGTTAGTTAGCTGAGCATACCTAAAGTTGCAGATAAACACAATAATAAAACAAAAAAAACATAAAAATCACGTGTTTCTGTGCTTCCCCGAACACGTAATGTACAAATAAGCATAATAGTTGCACGTCATCAGCGGGGGCTATTATACTTATGTTACAAATTAGAATAAACTACTACGTTATTTTATAATTTTTTGTATAAATTTTTTACATTATTAAACAAATATAAAAACAGTTATTAGATTAGCGTAAAATACAAAATGCTTATTTTATAAGTTTATTCTAATACATGCAATGAAAACACAAGCAGTGGTTTGAGAAAAATAAAGTTTATATACAAAAATACTTAACTAAAACTTTTTAAAAAAATATAACTTTTTATTAAAAATTTTTTAAAAAATTATTAGAAAGAAAATAAAATCAAAAATCGAATTAAATGACAATTTAAATATTAAAAAAATTAAAAAAATACAACACGCAAAAATAATAACATTATTAAAAAAATTCCTAAAAAATTAACACGCGTGTAAATAAAACAAAAAGCAGTATCTTGTAATGCATTACGATCCGTGTTTTACTGGTTTTACACATACAGGCAGGAACAAGTTACTGGTTTGGATTAAACACGGTGGATTAATCCCTTATTAGTAATTTAGTAGTCAATTTGCATAATTTAGTTTTAACGATTGTTGATTGAAAATAGTAATAAGAAATATAGTGATTATTGATTTGAAAAACCAAACAGTAAAAGGCAAAATTATAAGCAATTAATTTTAAAGAAGAAATAAATTTTAGGTTTTGCTGCTAAAAAATTAGCAGTAAAGCAACCTGCAGTAGCCATTAAGCTACTCCAGGAGATGCAACTGGCGTTGTGGCGAACCACAGACAGACCAGGATAGTGCAACAAGGTATGCAAAAGCATACCTTGAAATTTTTTAATAGTTATAGAATAGTTTGATGTATTTAGAAAAGAAGCAAATAATTAAAGATAATTTATGGTTAAATCTGACTTATTATATATATTAAGTTTGGACAAAAGTGGTTTATAGTTTAAGTAAAATTTATTTATCTGGTGCAACAACTCACTATTTTTATACTCAAGATTTAAAAATTGAAGGAACAATTCATTTATTTTTACTAAGAATTTTTCTTTTTCATTACATATTCGCGCGATTCGAATTAATTGAGAATAGAAAACATTAGTTCCTAGATTATCACAGACATTACTATATTTGTGTACATACCTGATAACATTAAACTGAAAAGCATCAGCTTTGTTATAAACAGTTATAGACCTATAAACATTGTTAGTTTTTATTTGTAAATCTAAATACTCACATGTATTGGCTGATTTATTAGTTTGTGAAAGAGGTAATGAATCTGGGTAAATATTTTTACAAATTTCAAGAAATTTTGGACAGTTAAAACAAGCAACATCATCCATATATCTTACTGTATTTTTTGTAATAATTCTAGAATGTGGATTGTTTTTGAGATAAATAAATTCCATAAATGACAGAGATAAATCCGCAATTTGAGGAGAAGCATTACCTCCCATAGGTATACCAGAGATTTGTTTAAAAATAATTCCAGAAAATTTAATATATGTATTGTTAACGACAAACTTAATTAGATTTTTTATTTCACATTTTGAATAGACATTTATTTTATCATATGCTAGGTTGTTATCAGTATAAAAACATTTATCATATCCTACCGCCAGATATTGCTTTTTGGCATTGTTAAAGAGGAAATCAGTTAATTTAAACATAGTGTCTAATACTGTGTTAAGAGGTAAGTTTGTATATAAAGTGCTAAAATCTGCAGTCACAATATGATCAATGCTTTTAATATTTTCAATTTTATTAATTACTTGTAAGCTATTGTCTATAGATCAATTAGTAACACCAATTTTTATAACAAGTGAGTTACAATAATTATGAAAATGAATTTTAAAGAACTTTAGGATTTTACCTAGTAAAATAGATACAGACTTAGTACTGGATTTGTTTGCACCAGCTATAAATCTAAACTTAATTGGGTTTTTATGTAGTTTGACAATGGCAAATAACATTGGTAATACTTTTTCATCTTCAGAAATTTAACAACAAAAATCATAAGCAATTGCACAAGGGTTGTTTAAAAGATCGTTATATAGAGAGAGTTAAATTGGTTAAAAAACTAACTTTCTCATGCCATTCGCTACGCCTAGGTTACATTCCTAACTAATTACATAAAACATAATTTGAAAATAATATTTTTTACATATGATGACATAATTAAAATTAGCTAAGTAAACAGGTGAAATTACATAAATAAATATGAATAAATTTCATACAATAGACAAATTCTGATAAAAAAAAAAAGTTTTAATTAAAATTAAAAAATAATTTAATAAAAAAAAAAATAACAAAAAAACATTAAAAAAAATAATATATCAAATTATTTTTTTTTATATTTCATTAACAAAAACGAGCTCACAATGACTGTGGCGCAACAGTCCCCTACAGATAAAATTGAAGATAAGAAAAATAAAAAAAAAATCCAAAAATCTAAAAAAATAAACAGCTAAACACAAAACTAAAGAAAATTTTAAAGATTTTAAATTTATAATTTAGATTTTTTTAGAATAATAGATACATACACAACCAAATAACCTTATTTTATGAGTTTATTAAACCGCACTAAAAAAAGAGAGAAGAAAAAAGGAGAAGTAGATAAAAAAAAAAAAAAAAAAAAAACAACCATAAAAAAAAAAAAACAAAAAACAACATGTATCATGATTAATATAAAAAGCAGCAGAAAAAAAAAAAAAAAAATAGTAAAAAAAAAAACAAAAAAAAAAAAATATTTATCTTTATTCGTTTTATAATAAATAATTAATAGTTGTTTTTTCTTTTGGGGGAAAACCGCACCCTGTGGAAGGATTGATCACGGAGCGCAAGCAGGTCAACAAGGAGCAAATGAGGAAAGAATTGCTCAAGTTGAAAAAGTAAAATGGCAACAGTTACACAATTGTAAAAGTGTTGTCTAAAAAAATTCGTGCAACACCAGCTTTAAACCGTACTTTTGGTGTCTTTGTAAATAGATAAAAAACAAAAGTTAATTGTTTAGCGAGCCGAATTTTTAATAATTGTTAAATTCATTTTTTATAAACTTTTAAATTAAATCGCAACAAAATATTATGAATTAATTATGAACCTACCTTGCATAACAAAATTATAGGTCCGGTGTACAACCACGAAATAAAAATTCAAGACAAATTAAAAACAGTTTTTCACTTATTTTTCTGTAAATTTGCAGTACTAAAAATATTGATACACATGTTTCAAAAATTTCAGCGGCCTTAGGCAGTAATTTAAACCATTGCAAAAGTTTTTTGGCCACCACAAAATATTCAAATACAAAGAAGTTTTGTTTACCCAAAAACCATTTGCCTAAAAGTTACGAAACTACTAATTGTACAAAATGACTGCTTATTGTTGAAATTGACTGTTTCTATAAATACTAATTCTAGAAAATTTATTAAACCATTTATTTTATAAAGAATTTTGATTTTGTGATGAGACAACTAACCCAAAAATTTTATTCTAGAAAATTTTAAATTGTAAATATAAACTTAAAACTTAACATAAACTTCGTCTTTTAGCATGTTTTTTCACTTTCTAAATTAATCGCAAAAGCTATCATTTGTCTATGGGACTGAGAAAAATGAAAAATCACTTTTTTATTGAAACTTAGGACTCTCCATATTATTTATGATAATTTACCACATAACTAACGCGATATATTTAAAATTTGACTCCTGACTAAACCTTTTGACTATCTTCACAATCTTAACTACAAAAACTAATTTTTATTGTAAATTTAACCCTTGTAAAACATGCAGATGTGTAAAAATAAAAAATGAAACAAAAATACAGCTAAATTAAACAGGTTTTACTTCAGTAGTAAAAAGTGTATGAACTCTTAAGTTCTCACCAATTGAATCGCTAAAGCAGAGACCAGATATGGAAATTGGAAAATCACTATTATTTCAAATTTATTTTATTACTGCTAATATATCATTTTTTGTTGTTTTTTTTTGTTTTTTTATGTTATATCAGATAAAGAATACTATTGTGAATTTTTTAAACTGGTGTTATAGGCTCACGGCTTTTTTCGTATATTATTGTGGATTTCATGTAGACTATTCAACAAAATGAAAATCTGTAATGTAAACTGCTTAACATATAATTAGAACAAATTTTTTACACACAGTTGAACATTTTCTTACTCTTACGCATTATTGTTATTATTTACATCCAAGTATTTTTCTGTGATATTTAGCTTCTAGAGCGTGTGTATTGTGACCTGACACCAGGAGATGCTGTGTTCTTTCATGCCAATACTTTGCACAAAAGTGACGCTAATTTTTCTGACGAAAAACGATGGGCTCTTATCTACAGGTTACTTACAAAAAATTAAAATTAGCCCATAATACGATACAAAGGATACTGAAACAAAAAACTAAGCAATTGTGTATTAAAATTTCTAAAATTTTAAAAATATAAAAATAAACGAAAAATCTAGTGTTGGTTGTGTGTATTTATTGTATAACCACATCCTATTTAAATCGCTTATTTTTTTTATATAAACATGTAAATTAAGCCGGTGTCCAGCATCATAATAAATATAAAAAACACATCAAGGTATAATTATATAAGTATGAGATATATGCATACATTTTATACTAAAATTCTACGGTTTAACTACATGCGATACGTTATAGTTTTTTTTTAGTTACAACACTGTGGAAAATAGTCCAGACACTCCACATTACAATGCTATCTATACAGAGCCTCTTATTAAACTTTCCAATGATTCTGTTAAAGAATGCGAAAATTTGGAAATAGAAAACCGGCCTTATCTGGATCCAAATACTAATAAAAATATTAATCCTAATGTATAAAAAAACATAAACAAAGTAATATAAAAATTGGAATAAAACAATAGTTTATGTAATATTTTATTGTATGTACTTTATAACGACAATATTTGACAACTTTCGTTTATTGCACAAAGTTTATTTTAGTATACTTGGTGCTATATTTATTTTTTTTTAATGATAAGTTTATGCCATTAAAACCTTATAATTATTTAATACGATAATTGTTATATGTTATATCATATCAGGTCGAATAAAAAAAAATAAAAGATAATACAATTTTTGCAAAAGACAGAATTTAAAATCGATCAGGTTGAAACTGAGGGCGTAACCGCTCGCCGTCAGAAATAAATAAAAAATGAACGCTTGAGAATAAAAATAATAAAAAAACTTTTCAGGGATGATGTGACCAATTATTATTAAGTTGCGTCAGGTGTTTCTTTCTACGTGATATTCAAAGAACGAGTGGTTACTTTATCACCTAGTCAATTTCACCCTGATAGAATTCATCTTTAATATGAAAATGAAACATAAAAAGTATTGGTATAGGAAAGAATATAACACTAGAGAACGTCCGAATACAGTAAATTACATTAAATTTTTGACCAAAATTTTTCTAGTAAACTTGCACAAATAAGTAATCTTTTTTTGTAATAAGTCTTGTAAACTTTCCGCTTTAAAAAAATGTCTCATTTATGCTAGTAAGTTTACAGGTTCTGAGGAAGATTTCGAACGACTGGCCACACTTCGTCTTTTTTTAAACAAATTAATTTTCTCAATGGTGAGATGTAATCTTAAGTTTTTCTCACCAGTGAATACATTTTTGTAAAAAAAGGAGTAATTCTTATTATGATCTTAAAACAAACGAATATATTGAAATTATATATATGTATTATAAATTAATTTTGTTGTTTTATATGCAATGTAAAATAAATTTTTTGCTTCATTCTGTAAAATTAAAAAAAAAAATTTTTGTGTCGTGTTTACACATACCTCTTTTTTTAACCAAAGTAAAAGTCTACACTAACCAAAAGGTTTACAAAATTTGGCTCCTCTATATGGTATCTTTTCTTGCAGTAATAATAAACAAAATACAGCAGTTTTAAAATTAATTTGGTATAATAAATTACTGTTATTATATATACGACATAAAATAATTTATTTTGTCTTAGTCTTTAAACTTATAAAAAAATTAATTGCATATTGCTTTGTATTTACACACATTACTTCAATTTAACCAAAGTTAAAGTTGGAATTAAACAAAAATTACACACTTTGCTCCCCTATGGTATCTTCATGAAGTAAACAAAAATTTTATAATAAGCCCTATAATTTATAGGGATTATCCATTCAAAGGATCAAATAATTAGTACCATCTAAGTTTATCCCCTTATCCCAGAATTATGTAAATTGGCAACTTATCTAAATAATTTATTATTTTGTCTGAAGCTCTGAATTTATATGTGTGACCGTTTTGTAATTGTTACTTTTGTTGTGATAAACAAAAGAAAAAAATGGTTAATGAGCAGGTGGGTATATATATATTGTATTTTGTATTTTTATTGTTCTGCGTGCACTGTGTTTTTAAATTTTTAGCTTCTGGTGCTTGCTGTCGTCTTGATTATTTTATTGACAAGTTTGAGTCAGGCGTATAAAATTATCGCAGGAAACGCCAAAAGCTGTCGGGTTGGATGGATCATAGGATTATATTTAGTTCTTTTGATCTATCTCATTTGACTAGGCTCTTCTTCTTAGTAATTACCAGCATTCTGGATTTCAACAGCACGCTTTGTACATATGTACAAAAGTTCTTGCTGTTCTGCTTGCTTACAAGCTTAGTGTATAATAGTTGCTAACTTTGAAGCAAGTAGTGGCTAAGGACATAATTTTACAATCGTGGTCAAGAATAAATGGTTTGGATATGGTTTGGTTAGCATGATATATTAAACTATGTTAAAACATATCGTATTCAATTCTTGATGTTCTACCTGAAAAATAAAACAACAACAGGTATTTATTTTAGGTTTTCAGATACTTGAAAAAAACGATGTGAATATATTCAAACAATGCACTTAAAATTTAGGATGTGCATTGCTTTATATATTTTGCCTTAGGTTCAAAAATTATAAAACAATAATATGGCCTACGAAAACCCAAACTCTGCTTCAATAAGGGGATTATAAAAACGCTCACATATATTAAATTTAATACAAATAACTAAAGTAAGGCAATTTTTGTGAAAAAAACTTTTTTTTTCTGCATTAAGGTAAGACAGTTTAATATAGTTCAACAAAAAAATACAATATCGTAATTATATTTTAATAAATACTGTTGATAAAGGGTAACCTATTTTAATTGTTTTTTGTTAAATATTTGCAAACAAAAAAGCCTAACTGCCAAAAACCTGACAAAAACGAAACCCTTATTGACAAAACCTTTATCAGAAGAGGCTGCAAACGTACTGATAGCATTTATTTTGAATTATATTAAATGATGCAAATAGTTGTAAAAAACAAGCTCAATGTTTTATTTGATCAACCCAGTTTTCAAAATACACAAGTTTACTTTACAACAATAATTTTTGTTAAGTTGGCTGCTACATGTTTTGCTGAGGCTTTATAAAAACAAAAATAAAAATAAAAATTCAGTTATAAATACCTAAAAAATGTGACTATAAAAATATATATTCAATGTGATATAGTAAGAATTTTTCAAAACCAGTGCTATGTATATTTTCTATTTGACTATTATATTTTCCAAAAATTATTTGAAATAAAAACAAAGCCATAATGTCTGACTGACTTTTTATAGATACAAAAGTTATCTTTTTTAACTAACCACAAGATTTGAAAAAAAATTACCTTTAAAGACTATTGAAAAACAAAGATTTTGGTAGGGGGTCTTAAAAGCCATAAGCAGGAAATTCCGAGACGTTCAAAATTTTTGAAAATATTGAGCTTTTAAAGGTGCGGAGTGGAGTGAAACTTTTTGTCTTCGATTTTGATAATTTTTTGTGAAAACCTCACACCTGACCCAATAGCCCAGAAAAATTTTTTTAACGAAATATCTCCAGTGGTTCAGGAGTTAAGACCCCCAAAAGTGGCATTTTTTGAATATTTTGTACGTGAAAGATTGCTGATTGGGTATAACAATTTAGGTTACAGATAATGCATTCAAACAAAGCGGCTACTTTCTACTTTAATTTTATGCCTTTATCTTTAAGAGTATTGCTTTATTTGTCGAGATATTGCGTTTCTCGTATAAAAAACCCTCGATTGTTTCGCTAAAAACACTGAATAGTAAAAACGCTGAAAAAAAAAGATTGGGCTAACTTTATAAAAAAACTGCCGTCGTTTGGTGTTTTTAACGAAAAAATTGCTGGTTTTTTGTACGGGAAACGCTATATTTCGACAAATAATGAACCAATTTTAATAATCAAAGTATCAAATTAAAGTAGAAAGTAGCTGGTTTCTTTGAGTGCATAATCTGTAATTAGATCGGTATTATACCCATTCAGCAATTTTCCACGTACAAAATTGTCGAAAAACGCCATTTTTTGGGGGTCATAACTCCTAAACCACTGGAGATATTTTGTTGAAAAAAATTTGTTGGGTTATTGGGGGCAGGGGTAAGATTTTCAGCAAAAGTTATCAAAATCTAAGAAAAAAGTTTGACTCCGCACCGCACCTTTAAGGAAGTATTTAAAATGTAACAAAAACGTAATTTTCGTTTTTATGGGATTATTTTTACCATTTTTTTTTAAATATTTTAAATAAAAAAAAAGTTATAAGTTTTAGAACTAACCTTTTAAAGTTTATTATTCTTGCAAACCTTTTAATTTTAGAGATTTGCTGCTGCCAGCATACGGGCTTGGAATACTTCCTAATTTTAAATTCGTCGTTTTTGACAGCTTATTGTAAGCTTAATATAAGGATTTTTGACACAAATCTAAAAATAAAAGTCGTTATATTTTGATAAATTTTACGTTTTTATTAGTTGTAAAAAAACATTTTGAAAAAAATTTTTGGGCACCTCTGTTTTGCGCCCCTAGCCCTCTGAAGGGTCACTCCCAAAACAATTTTTAGATCAAAAATTCTGGAAAAAATGACGCACAATTGGTGTATAACTTGCGTTAGTGCTAGCCACACCTCAAGAGCCAAGAGCATTGAGTGATCTTAAAATTAAGTCGACCCCTATTTTTAAAATTGGTGAAAAAACACGTAAACCGGCCACATTTATACCATCATAAAAAACTTACCGTTCCAATTGTGCTCAAACAACAACATAACTAACATAACATACATAACTAACAACATACAAAGTGACGTTTTTTTATTTCGCAGCAATAAAAAAGTTTTGATTTTTTAAAGCCCAGGTTATTTTTACCATATTGGCCGCAGTGATTGGGTCCTTGATTATATTCTTGAGCATTATTTTCTTTTAGTTTCAAATGATAGTTAAAAATCTAAGCTACACATCGATATAGTTAGTGTTTTAATTCGTTCTGCCGTTATTGAGATATAAGTTTTAAAGTTTACATTTTGTCGCCAGTCTCAGTCATTTATTAACAGAACATCAAAATATTTTTTGGGTAAAAAAATAAATTAAACAAAATATAACTGAATGGGTATAACAATTTAAGTTACAAATTTTGCATTCAAACAAAGCGGCTACTTTCTAATTTAATTTGACACCTTGATCGTTAATATTGATGTAGTATTTTTTTGAGATATTCCGTTTCTCGTACAAAAAACCGCGATTTTTACTTAAAAACATCAAACGACGGCAGTGATTTTGTGAAATTTTTCTAATTTTTCTTTCCTTCACTTCGTGTTTTTAGCGAAAAAATCGAGTGTTTTTTGTACGAGAAACAACGTCAACATAACAAATTAAAGTAGAAAGTAACCGCTTTCTTTAAGTGCATAAATTGTAAATTAAATCGTTATGCCCATTCAGCAATTTTTCACGGACAGAATTGTCGAAAAACACCATTTTTGGAGGGTCATAAAACTAAACCATTGGAGTATTGGAGATGTTTTGATGAAAAATATTTTGTGGGCTATTAGAGGCAGGGGTAAGGTTTTCACAAAAAATTATCAAAGTAGAAGACAAAAAAGTTTGACTCCGCACTGCACCTTTAAGAAAAAATAGTTGGACTTAGATTAAGATTTCGCTTAGGCTTGGGTATAAGTTTTAGGGATTTTTACTTTTGGCTCCAAATTCCCAACTTACGTTTTCATGTTCCCCACTTACGGCTCCAAGTCCTTTATTTTTGGCACAAAGATCTAGCTCCAAGTTCCCTATGGTTCCATTGACCCTAAATCCTTTTTAGTAATAAAAACGAAGCTATATAATCTGTTGAATCTAATGGGAAAAATTGTTAGACGTTCTAAATCTATATATATATATATATAAAGATGTAGTGTGTGTGTGTGTGTGTGTGTGTGTGTGTGTGTGTGTGTGTGTGTGTGTGTGTGTGTGTGTGTGTGTGTGTGTGTGTGTGTGTGTGTGTGTGTGTGTGTGTGTGTGTGTGTGTGTGTGTGTGTGTGTGTGTGTGTGTGTGTGTGTGTGTGTGTGTGTGTGTGTGTGTGTGTGTGTGTGTGTGTGTGTGTGTGTGTGTGTGTGTGTGTGTGTGTGTGTGTGTGTGTGTGTGTGTGTGTGTGTGTGTGTGTGTGTGTGTGTGTGTGTGTGTGTGTGTGTGTGTGTGTGTGTGTGTGTGTGTGTGTGTGTGTGTGTGTGTGTGTGTGTGTGTGTGTGTGTGTGTGTGTGTGTGTGTGTGTGTGTGTGTGTGTGTGTGTGTGTGTGTGTGTGTGTGTGTGTGTGTGTGTGTGTGTGTGTGTGTGTGTGTGTGTGTGTGTGTGTGTGTGTGTGAGTGAGAGAGTGTGTGTGTGTGTGTGTGTGTGTGTGTTAAGTTGAGAATTTTTTGTCGTTGAATTGGCTCAAACTTATTGGTTAGAGTAATTAGTCAATAAAAAAGCCAGAATATTATGTTTTTTTTAAATTATGAATATGGACAACGCATTTTCACAAAAAGAGGATATACCCTTCTCTCCAACCGCAGAACACTTTAGGTTAAATGTGGTATCATTGCAAAGCTTACAATTTGGGGAAAGTCATAAAAGTGTTTAAGGAATAAAAAAATAACATGGACATTGTTAATTAGGATAACACATTTTCACCGGAGGAGGCCCTATAAATTTTAAAAGTTAAATTTTTTTCTACTGTTAATTGTTGCTATTTCCATTGCTATTTATTACCAATAGATCCAGTAAATGGAAAGCCAGCGTATTATTTTTTTGGGAAAATCAACATGAACATATTTATCATAGACAACAAATTTTTTTCAAAGTTGGGATGGACCTTTCTCCTAAACTACAAAATGAATTGAGCTAAATAAGATATCATTTAAAAGCTTACAGTTCAGAGAGTGTCATAAGGGGGTTAAATTTTTTATAGGAATATCATAGACATATGTATGGTGGACAAAGCATTTTTACCAAAAAGACGAAAGGGATCATCCTTTATAACTACTGAACGAATTTAGTTAAATCAGATATCATTGCAAAGCTTACAATTCAGGGATCTATTATATAAGGATTGAATTTCGAAAACTTTGCAAATGAATCTGAGAAATACAGATATAATTATTTGTCAGCCGTAGGGCTGACATGGGCTATTTGTTAAATAAAATATTTATTTAAGTAATTTCTTTATAGGCCCCTTTTCTTTAAAGAAACTCATGACTTGGGAAATAAACTATGTTGAGTTTAAGAACGAAAATAGAAGAAACGAGAGGAAAAATTTTAAATTTGAGCATGAGTATTATTAGTAAAGTGCGACTCATTTACAGGTCTTCTAGAGCCTTAAGTAGGAGGAACTTTGGTGGAGCTGTCGAACTTTTTTGATCTTAAAACCGCAAATAATGGCCACTTTGAGCTTTTAGGAAAAAACTGGTTTAGGCTTCGCTTAGGCTAAAATATAGGTTTTACTGATCTGTACTTTTGGCTCCAAATTTCCCTCTTACAGCGGCACCCGGAAAAAATACATTCTGAGAAATATCTTTGCAAAGAAAATTTTCCAAAACACTTTTAAATTCTCTACTAAAGAAAACTTTTTCCTAAAGCCTAACCGAAATTTTAAAATCAAGCTTAAAAGATATAAAAAACATTAAAAAAAGCTTTAAATTTTTTTTAAAATGACGAATAATTTACTGTTCAAAGAAGTTATTTTTTACAGAAGATATTTTGCAGAAGGTATTTTTTCCGGACACTCTTACAGCTTCAAATCCTTTATTTTTGGCTTTTTGGCTTTATTTTAAGTTTTGTACATTCACCCCAAATCCCAGCTTTTCTCGGTTTTTCAAACATTATTACCTTTAACGCTTTTTTTTTTACTTTTAAGGGTACGGATTTTTAGAGTCACAAGCAGGGAACTTGAGGCCATCGAAATCTTTTGCAAATTTGGATCCAAGAGCAATGGAAACTTGGGGCCTTTAAGAAAACAATTGTTTGGGTTTCGCGTAGGCTTTGGTATAGGTTTTAGGAAAATTTACTCAGGGCTCTAAGTTTATTACTTACGGCTTCAAGTTCCCTATTTTTAGCTCCAACCTTTCTTAGTTCCATTTGCTCTAAATCGTTTAATCGGAAAGAATGATTTGTAACAGTTTCTCCCACAACAACTACTGATTAAATCTCGGTTTATAATTTGGCTGTTTTCATAATCATATTACAACATATGGCTTTCAATTCAGCCAAATTATGGCTTGTCTAGCTTTTTACTCGAGCTGCTTCTGTGCACTATTTTGGTTTGAACTTACTGTTTCAGTTTAGGTTTTCAAATTGTGTAGGTTTTATCTTTAGTATGTATAAAATAGGTCGAATTTTTTTCGGCTTCGATTTCCTTTGCATAGACGATTCTAACTCATACGAAACTAAATTGTATAGCTGAAATATTTTTAGCAAAGTTTTTTTTGTTTTTTTTTTTAAACACTCTTTTTTAATAATGCAACTTTGACAGGGACTTTCACCCCACCCTTCGAAATGCGACCTGGGGCCTATTTCAATTAAAGTTCAGTTCATTTTTCATTAAAGACGTATTTAAAAAATTTTATTTTACAAATCGCCGCCTATTTTTTATAAATTTCATGATAGATGATATACGGAACGGTGATATTACAGTCCGCGACGTGAACGTGGACCAATTAGCGCAGACCACTGAACGGATATACTCCCCCTGGATTACAAGTTGAAAAAAACTTTATTATGTATTAAAAAAAAAAGAGGCAAAGATTTGTAAAATGAGCCTTTATTTTAAGGGCCGACCAATGAATGATCGATGGTTGATGTCAATACCAATGCCTTTAGTGACCCCCTGTTACCCTTTTTTATCTAAGACTTCTTCCATTTGCAGTAATTATTTTTTATTTGTTAGATCTTTTTAAAAAAACAACAAAATATTTGTTTGGTGCTTAAATTCGGTGAAATATGGAATCTCATCTATCTGACTTTGAGCAAAACTCAGGTAAAATAACTTCTAAAACTCACTAATATTGCTAATATAACAAACTGAATTTTCTTTTGTGTTAATATTAATAAAATCTATTAAGGCTTAAAATCTTGATTTGTTAGTGATAACGTGATATTTTTAAATGTATTATGTGTCACCGAATAATTAAACAATCATCAGTCATATCTTAGTTAAAACATTGCAATTCTGCCCTGCTTTAAACATAATGACCACACTGACCGCCATGCAGTTCAAACTGCGTTCGTAATTGTTGGTTTTCTTTAATTCTTAGGTTGAAAAACTGTGCAAAAATACTTAAATACCATTCATTATACTAAATTTCTAATCAATCGCGTAAAACACATGCAAATTATTTATTAAGTGAGATTAATGAATTAACATTGATTTCTAGTTGCTCTATTTGTGTCCTTCGTTTATGATGTGTGTTTTTGTTGAACTCGTCGGAAATAATTAAAAATTCAGATTTTTAAGCATACAAATTGAAATTAGATACTTAAATAAGATGAATAAAATTAAAATGAATTTAAATTAATAAAAAAAACTTTAATGTCTCACCCAACAGGTCGCTTCTATTACTGTTTAATATTTAATATTATTTGTTAAAGATTTTTTTATAAAATAGCAATTACAAGGCGTTCCAATGTACCACTGTTACTTATCTGTTATATTTACAATTTATTTCATGCATTAGAAAAATGTGGTTTTAAAATTTATGTTAACACAAAAGTCTGGAAAACTGTGTGTTGAAACCCTTTTGAAAATCAAAAGCGGTTAAACAAAATTTTGAAAACGTTTAAACTAAATTATTTTCTTCAAATTTGTAGCTGAAGAGTTTGTTTTCCTTGACAAAAATGCCGAAAGTCACGCAACAAATGCAATGAAAGAAGCATTTGCTAAGGATGGTTTCATAGTGGTGAGGTAATTTGAATTTATATGAGACATGCATTAGTTTTAGGATTTGAATTTTAAATATTACAAACATACACGAATAAAATAATTATAGTAACAAATTGATTTTCGTAAATTATTGCTTTAAGAGTATTATCTTTCTAGTTTAAGTTTTTTATATATATTTGATTTATCGCGTATAGAGTTTTTCTTAAGTACTTATGTGTAAAATTATTGTTATTTTTTATGAATTGGGTTAAGTCTAATATTAAATTGTGTTTTTATTCAATTTTTCAATTCCAGATTTTTTATTTCTTACTTTAACCGCTTTTAGAAATTTGTTTTCATCTGATGAAATAGAAAAAATTCACAGCTCTCTTCAAAATTGCCAAAAATTTAATGACACAGTTTTCAGTTTAAGTGATAATGAAAAATTAAGGTAATAATTTATAACTATAATTAGTTGTCAAGTATTGAACACTTTGCGCTAAATTATGAAGTGATCTCTAGCTAAATGAAGTGAAGTTATAGCAGGCTAGATGTATCTAACCATAGGCAGTTCATTTGATATTTTTGCACATAGAAACAAATAAGAGGCGGTGGCCTAAAATAAGGCTGGCTGCATTTAATTCAGTTACCCTGCATATTATTAAAATTAATTACTTATTATAATAAAGGTATAATAATTTTTGTCAAATTTCTAAAATACCACGCTCTGGTTTTTTTTAGTGATCGAGTTTTTTATGGATTTATGAATAGTAATCAGAGATCCGGTTATAAACTTTTAAAATTCTTTTTTTCAATTATGTTTAGAGCTTACATTGGCTTAACTATAGTTTCCGGTGCTAGGATTACATATATCAAATTTTAGAGTATGAATTTTTGCAATAAGTATGTTGTTTCTTTTAGATATTCGGTAGGTCACTGGAGTATACCTGGAAACGACATTCTGGGTAAAAGTGTAAAAGTCAGCAAAGTTCTTCAAGTTGCAGAAGATGTAAAATGTTTATTTATCTTTATTGCTTTGGGTCTTAATAGGCCAGGCCTAACTTTTTAAAGTAAATTGCGTAATCTTTGAAAATCAAACAATAATGATTTATTTTCATATTTTACGACACGTCAAATTTCTAGGGAACCTCTCTGCCAAATGATCTTCTATAAAAGATTTTGCTTCGCGTTTAATGGAAAAAATAATTTATGAATCAATACTAAAATATCTAAGGTCTTATAATTTAATATCACCTGATCAGTTTGGTTTTCTAGCTAAGCGGTCGACTGGTCTTCAACTGCTTTGTTCGGTCAACGACTGGTCTTCCGCATTACGCGACAAAAAACAAACTGATTGCGTCTATATAGATTATTCAAAGGCCTTTGATACGGTGTCCCACCCAAAGTTAATTTTGAAGCTAAAAAGCTATGGAATTGATTTTGAACTTTTAGCTTGGGTCAAAGAATTTCTGAATAATCGTCGTCAATCAGTTATTATTGAAAATCATAAGTCCAATTATGTTTCGGTTAAAAGTGGCGTTCCTCAGGGTAGCGTACTTGGGCCCCTACTTTTTTTATTGTTTATAAATGACCTCCCTGAATGCCTCCTCCCTGGTTGCAAAGCAAAAATGTTTGCGGACGACACTAAAATATATTGTTCTTTTCGTGAACCAAAATCATCTACGCTTCAACAATCGCTTAATAAGTTTTTAAAATGGTCAGACGAGTGGCAACTTAGAATTGCTTTTGAAAAATGCTCGCTTATTTCTTTTGGGAACAAATATGTGAGCGATTATTATTTTGGTGATAAATTAATTAGTCGCGTAAACCATGTCAAAGACCTAGGTATAATTATTTCAAATGATTTAAAATCTACGCTTTATTGCAATGACATAACACAAAAAGCTGCCTGCAAAGTTTCCCTTTTATTTCGCGCGTTCAGGACTAACAATGCTAACTTATTACTTAAGGCTTATATTACTTATATCCGCCCCCTTTTAGAATACGAAACACCCGTTTGGAACCCTTCTTTACTCAAAAATAAAATTACTGTAGAAAAAATCCAAAAAAACTTTTCTAGGCGCCTCTGTAAGCGTTGTGGAATTCCATTCAAAAGCTATGTTGACCGTCTCCAAAAATTAAAAATTGAAACACTTGAAAAACGCAGAGTAATAAATGACCTTGTTTGCGCTTTTAAAATCATAAAAAATTTTTCGGACATTTCATCAAATGATTTTTTTACAATAGAAACATCATTTCGA
>JASAMX010015219.1:0-17739 GCA_030248175.1 Microlaimidae sp. YZB2_3
GGTAGTCAAACGTGGCGCTTATCACGTGGATTCATTTTTTATTGAGAATGTTCTGATGTGAATTTTACATACATAGTTTACATTACAAATAACAAATAACTCTTAATCGTTCTATTTCTGCAAAAAGCAAAAATTATTATTTTGTTAGAAAATGTAAATGAAATTGTGTATATTTTTTAAACAGTTTTATTAAATAAACTAAATAAACAATTAATATTTAGTATTTCAAATGTGTCAGTGAAAAATCCTATTAATATTTGGCAGTAAATAAATAAAACATGACTCGCCTCGCGCTCTCTCCCTCGCCGCCTGGCGTTCGCCATCATATCAGCAGTGTAGCGTCTGTCCACTGAAAATACGCTCACGCATTTCATGGCTTCTGTTTATCTCCAAATATTTTTAAACTGATTTTACTTTAACGAATGGCCTTGTGTTTGTGCTGACGTTAAAAATATTTGCGCGACGTTCATATCTCGAAAATAACTTTGTTATTCCTTATTTGTGTGCAAATAGTTTTTATTTTAACATGTTTTTTGTTGGTGTAAGCCTTAATAAAGCCTTGCAGTACATCTCCCTCTCTAGCTGGCAGCTAAAAATGGGTGATAAATAAATTTGAAATGTGAAGTTGGATTGATATTTTTGATATCCCCGAAAATGTTACAAATTGTTTGTAATGTAATATTTAATGCTTTAAATTCAATTCATCAAAAATATACAAACACTGTTCCAAATTTTTTTCTCCCTTATTAATGTTTTCCGCCGTGAAATATACCATGAATTTTTTGGAGGGCCTGCGGTCACTTGTTTTCCAGCCATACAATTAGTACAAAAGTAGCCTTTGCATAAATCGCCATTTATTCGCGTTTTTTTAATATTTTTGTTCGGTTTCTTATTATTTGATTTATAAATAAGCTTTAAGATTGCGTAATAAACGTTGAAAATTTAAGAAACAGTTAATTATATTTTTATGGTGATTTGCAATTTATTATTATGCGAATTATGCCGGTTTTCCTATGGAATAACGGCTCCTATGAGCAGCATTAGCATAGTGTTCGTCGATTTCACATTTTAAAGCGCACCAAAAACCTGCTTGCAAAAAACTTTACGCCGATTTTTGTCACATGACGATGACCTTGCGATTTTGTGACGCGTGGCAATTTTTTGTCTCATTTTTTATTCAGTATATTTTTAAATTTGTCTTATTATTTTATAAATTTGATTTTTATTTAGTAATATTTTGGATCGTGGCATAGGTTGGTAGTTTTTTAGACTTTTTAAGAGAAGGAAAGGAGCTAGTGCCAGACCCCCGAAATTGGAGCACAAGAACGCTCCCGGCAATTTGACTTTCAAATTTTTAGGTAGGCATTGTAGTTTTAAAATCTTCCAAAGTGGTACAATATTCTTCCTCCGACCCCCACCCTCTTCTTACTTTTAGTTGGTGAATAACACGTTTGTTTTTTAATTTTTTCAAGTTCGTAAAATTTTTTTAAAGGGGAACAAAATTAGAGCAGGCGGTATCAATTCGCATATGCGTCCCAAAATACAATTTGACCGACCCTAATGTAAAATACACTTATAAAACATCTTCATACCCTAATTTGGACCCGTAGACTTAATTTTTGTGGTTATTTTTGAGATTTGATCTTTTGATTAGAAGTTATAAGCCGATTTATACCCAAAATTAGCCCTATTTTGGAATGTACAATTTATGTTATTAAGAAATTTTTTTATTAAGCCTTTAATTAAATTAATATTAATTTTTCGTATTAATCAAGTATCTCGCAGTTACAATTTTACTTTTATTTTCTTCATGGTAACAACCAATTTTTTATAATAACCGTTCAAATACCCATCAAATTGTAGTTGTGAAAAAATTCACATTTTTGAAAAACAACTGATTTTAATAAAAATCAATTATAGTACAAATTTGTTTGATTTTTAGGCTTTTGCTTAGGCTCAGGAACAATAAGTCGGTGAAAAATTAAGTTTAAGTTAGAGTTTAAAGCCAAAAAAATTTTGTTGTCCATGTTTTTGGTTGTCCATGTAAGATTTGAATTTTAAATTTTTTTGAAAATTTTTAAGTTCTTCAGACTTCTAGCATTGTTAAAACATAGTTTTTGATTTAATTTGTGTGTTTACAATTTTTTTTATTAACATCATAAATTGCATATGCTAAAAAAAGTCATTTTTTGGGTATAAATTAGTTCATAACTCTTTTTGATAAGGCCAAATCCTAAAAATAACCATCAAAACAAAGTCTGCGTGTCCGATTTTGTGTGACAGAAGATGGTTGGATGCATAGGTGTTTTTGGTCGGGTCCGCTAGGGGGGGATCCACCCCGGGTGGAAGGCCAAAATCTTTTCTAGGGGGGGGTCCAGGGGGGTCCGGACCCCCCTGGCTTTTTAGGGGGGGGTCGATTCCGGGTGCCAGATTTTTAAATTCAGCGGGTCAGGGGGTCCCATCTTTTACAAATTTTTTTAACTCAACAATTTAAGTGTTTTTAGGTTTAATACTTATTTTAATTTTATGTATTTAAATAGTTCATCTAGGCCTAAAAAGTGTATTTAAACACTGTTTTTAACTAAAAACCCGTTGTTTTTTGACAGTAAATAAAAAAATATACTTCCAAATCTGGTCGGGATTGGGGTCAGCCTCGCTAGGGGGGGGTCAGGCCGGAGGCCGCTCTCGAGTTCGGGGGTGGGGGGCCCGGAATTCTCAGGGGGGGGTCCAAAATTTTGGCTCTAGGGGGGGGGGTGCAGCCCCTCCTCCGTCCCCCAAAACACGATGTTTATATGTGTATTTTATCTTAGAATCGGTCAAATCGAATTTAGGGACCGTGTATGGGAATCGTACCAGTAGGGGGCAAGAGAGAGAAAGATAGAGATCATGTGTGCCCTACCTGCTCGGTTGTAGGAAAATTAAGTTTTGGGGTGTTGTGTTGACCAACGCGCAAAATTTGAAAATGGGGCACCAGTTTATTGAGGGTTTTTGTTTTAAAATTTTTTGTTAGCGATTTTTTTGTTATTGATTGGGTGTCGAATGAAATCTTTTGAAATTGTGTAGAAGTTATGGGATTGTTTTGAGTATAAGTAGCCGTAAAATTCTAGGGGGAAGGCCGTGTTATTACTAGTTAATTACGTCTTTTTGGGCGCCATGACTTAATCTCTTTGAAAACCTTTTGCCCAGCTAAGACCTTTGCCATATATGGAAAAGTAAAAGTAGTTTGTAAAACCCCCCTTAATTTGACAGAAGGAAGAAAACAACTTATGGTCTAACTCTGTTCAAAATGCAAGCAATAGAAATTTCAAAAATGTCTCAAAAGTACTATTTGACGAAGAACTACATGGTGATTTATATAATTTTGGTTTTAATAGCACCCCCTTCCCCACTCGCACCATACTAGATTCCAGGTTGAATGGAAATATTCCACGCCGCTTCTCTTAACTCCCCAACTGGGACCCTCGGGTCTAAAATAAGGGTTGGAGTCTAACTCTCTAAGGCTGGAAAAAATATAGTCAATGTTTTGATCATCGGACCCCCTGTGCAAGGTCCTCGGAAATGCCCCCCCCCCCCCCCCCGCTTTATAAGGACTTGTCCCTCCTGTTTTATTGCCACCTTCTGTCAAAAAATTAAAAAATAACCCTAAAATATTATGAATTTTTACCTCTGATGGATGACGTCATCATTGCGAATTTTTTGCAGTTGTGAGTCTATTTCAAAGGTATTTTAAGCCATTTGAGACCTATTTCTACCTTATTTTCGCTTTTTACTTGTTTTCCTTTTCCCTTTCTTTTTTTCTTTTTCTCTTTTTTTTTTTTCTCTCTCTCCCCCTGCTTGCCCCCCGTTTTATTGCCGCGCCCCCCTTTTTTACTGCCCCCCCCCCCAATTAAAATACCCGGGAGGGGCATAGGTAAAAAAGGGGCGCGCAAGGGGGGCAATAAAACGGGGGTCAAGCAGGGGAGAAAGAAAAAAAAGAAAAAAAGGAGAAAAAAGGGAAAAGGGAAAAACGAGACCAAAAAAGCGAAAATAAGGTAAAAATAGGTCTCAAATGGCTTAAAATACATTGAAATAGGCTAAAAACTGCAAAAAATTCGCGATGATGACGTCATCCATCAGAGGTCAAAAATTGCGTCATAATTTTTTTAGGGTACTTTTTTCATTTTTTGGCGGAAGGTGGCAATAAAACGGGGAGGGAGCAAGTCCTATAAAGCGGGGGGGGGGGGCATTTCCAGACCGTGCACAGGTCTGCAATGATCGAAACATTTGATCTGTATTTTCCAGCCTTAGAGAGTTAGACTCCAACCCTTATTTTAAACCGAGGTCCAGTTGGGGAGTTAAGAACAGGCATGGAGATTTCATTCAACCTGGATCTGGTGCGAGTGGGGAAGGGGGTGCTATTAAAACCAAAATTATATAAATCACCATGTAGTTCTTCGTCAAATAGTACTTTTGAGACATTTTTGAAATTTCTATTGCTTGCATTTTGAACAGAGTTAGACCATAAGTTGTTTTCTTCCTTCTGTCAAATTAAGGGGGGTTTTACAAACTACTTTTACTTTTCCATATATGGCAAAGGTCTTAGCTGGGCAGTGGGAACGGGGTTGTTTTGAGAGATTAAGTAATAGCACCAAAAAACATAATTAACTAGTAATAACACGGCTTCCCCCTGAAATTTACGGCTACCTATACTCAAAACAATCCCCTAACTTCTAAAATTTCAAAGATTTCATGCACACCCAATCAGTACCAAAACCGCTAAAAATAATTTTTAAACAAAAACCCACAATTGACTGATGCCCCATTTTCTAATTTAGCATTGGTCAACACAACACCCAAAACTTAATTTTCCTACAACCGAGCAGGTCAGGCACACATGATCTCTATCTTTCTCTCTCTTGCCCCCTCTGATACGATTCCCATACGCGTCCCAAAATTCGATTTGACCGATTCTAAAATAAAATACACATATAAACATAGGTGTTTTTTTTGGGGGGGGACAGAGGGGTGCACCCCCCTCTAGAGCTAAAATTTTGGATCCCCCCTAAAAAAAAATTCAGGGCCCCCCCTCAAGCTCGAGAGCGGTTCCGCCTGACCCCCCCTAGCGAGCCTGACCCCCCTTCCGACCAATTTGGAAGTATGTTTTTTTATTTACTGTCAAAAACACGGTTTTTAGTTAAAAACAATGTTTAAATACACTTTTTAGGCCTAAATAAGCTGTTTTAGTACATAAAATTCAATATTAGACCTAAAAACACTTAAATTATTGAGTTAAAGAAATTTTGTTAAAAAAATTGGACCCCCTTGACCCCCCCCCCTAAATTTGAAATCGCGCACCCGGGGTCGACCCCCCCTAAACAACCAGGGGGGTCCGGACCCCCCCGGACCCCCCCTAAAAAATTTTGGCCTTCCACCCGGGGGTGGACCCCCCCCCCCTAGCGGACCCGACCAAAAACACCTATGCATATAAAGCATCTTTGTACACTAAATCGGACACGCAGACTTCGTTTTGATGGTTTTTTTTAAGATTTGGCCTTATCGAAAAGAGTTATGAACTAATTTATACCCAAAAATGACCTTTTTTAGCATATGCAATTTTTGATGTTAATAAAAAAAAATTGTAAACACACAAATTAAATTAAAAACTATGTTTTAACAATGCTAGAAGTCTGAAGAATTTAAAAATTTTCAAAAAAATTAAAAATTCAAAAGTTACATGGACAACCAAAAACATGGACAAAAATTTTTTTTGGCTTTAAACTCTAACTTAAACTTAGTTTTTCACCGACTTATTGTTCCTAAGCCTAAGAAAAGCCTAAAAATCAAACAAATTTGTAATATAATTGATTTTTATTAAAATAAGTTGTTTTTCAAAAATGTGAATTTTTTCACAACTAAAATTTGATGGGTATTTGAACGGTTATTATAAAAAATTGGTTGTTACCATGAAAAAAATAAAAGTATATTTGTAACTGCTAGACACTTGGTAATACGGAAAAAATAATATTGATTTGATTAAAGGCTTAATAAAAAAATTTCTTAATAACATAAATTGTACATGCCAAAAGAGGGCAATTTTTGGGTATAAATCGATTTATAACTTCTAATCAAAAGTTCAAATCTTAAAAATAACTACAAAAATCAAGTCTACGGGTCCAATTTAGGGTATGAAGATGTTTTATAAGTGTATTTTAAATTACGGTCGGTCAAATCGACTTTTGGGACGCGTATGGGAATCATACCGCCCTGTACTAACATTGTTCCCCTTTAAAAAAATTTACGAACTTAAAAAAAATTAAAAACAAACGTGTTATTCACCAACTAAAAGTAAGAAGAGGGTGGGGGTCGGGAGGGAAGATTATTGTTACCACCTTTTAAAAATTTTGAAACTACCGATCCCTCCCCTAAAACTTGGAAGTACGGATACCCCGGACAGCCCCTTCTCTCTTCCGAATTTCGGGGGTCTGGCATAACCCTTTCCTTCTCTTAAAAAGTCTGGGGAGCTACCAACCTATGCCACGATCCAAAATATACTAAATAAAAATCAAAGTTATAAAATAATAACAAATTTAAAATACTGAATAAAATGACGAAATTGCCACGCGTCAAAGCACACAAGGCAATCGCAAGGTCATCGTCATGTGACAATGACAGTAACATGTTTCAAGCAGGTTTTTATAGGCTTAATATTAAATCAACAGAGCCACTATGCTAATGCTGCTAGTTCCGCGTGGCATTTATTCCATAAAAAACCCACATGACTCACATAATAAATTGCAATCGCCATAAAAACATCTATTTTACTGCTTCTTAAATTTTTAGACAGACGGTATTACGCAATCTTAAAGCTTATTTATAAATCAATAATAAGAAACCGAACAAAAAATATTAAAAAAACGCGAATAAATGGCATTATGCAAAGGCTACTTTTGTACTAATTGTATGGCTGGAAAACAAGTGACCGCAGGCGCTCCAAACAATTCATGGTATATTTCACGGCGGAAAACACTAATAAGGGAGAAAAAAATTTGGAAGAGTGTTTGTATATTTTTGATGAATTGAATTTAAAGCATTAAATATTACATTACAAACAATTTGTAACATTTCAAAAATATCAAATCAAATTCAAATTCAAATATCAAATCAAATTCGGGGATATCAAAAATATCAATCCAACTTCACATTTCAAATTTATTTATCACCCATTTTTAGCTGCCAGCTAGAGAGGGAGATGTACTGCAAGGCTTTATTAAGGCTTACACCAACAAAAAACATGTTAAAATAAAAACTATTTGCACACAAATAAAGAATAACAAAGTTATTTTGAGATATCAACGTCGCGCAAATATTTTTAACGTCAGCACAAACACAAGGCCATAGTTAAAGTAAAATCAGTTTAAAAATATTTGCAGATAAACAGAAGCCATGAAATGCGTGAGCGTATTTTCAGTGGACAGACGCTACACTGCTGATATGATGGCGAACGCCAGGCGGCGAGGGAGAGAGCGCGAGGCGAGTCATGTTTTTCTATTTACTGCCAAATATTAATAGGATTTTTCACTGACACATTTGATACTAAATATTAATTGTTTATTTAGTTTATTTAATAAAACTGTTTAAAAAATATACACAATTTCATTTACATTTCTAACAAAATAATAATTTTTGCTTTTTGCAGAAATAGAACGATTAAGAGTAATTTGTTATTTGTAATGTAAACTATATGTAAAATTCACATCAGAACATTCCAGAAAAAATGATCACGTGATAACGCCACGTTTGACTACCGTAGATTGGAAAGATTGGCAGGTTCTTTAGAAATTGTTTCCCCAGGATCAATGATCCCTTAAACACCCGTGTCTTTGAAATTAAACTTCCCAAAATAGATTTTAAGCAAATCATTTAATACGACTTTTCATAAAAAATTTTGGAAAAAAATTACGTTTCGTGATTTTTTTTATTATCTAACGGCAATATCTCGCTTGGCTGACAGATAAAAAAAATTAAAATATTTTTTAAAGCTAATAATAACACTGGGAATTTTTAAAAGCGGGTTCACCGATAAAAATGAAACCTGATAATTACGACGACTAGATTTTTAAAACAAATTTAAAACGTTTTCGAAAACGTAAACTCAAAAAGCAAACACAAGAAGAGTCCTCATTAATTAAAATGAAAAACATATTATGGCAAAAAAATTAAACGTCAATTGACACTTTTTTACGGTGGAACAATTGGATGCAACACAAAAAAGAATGCTAATCTAACCTTATCAAGCTAATTTTGTTTGAAATACATTTTTTATCTTGCAAATTAATTCTTTTTTGCTTTTTTAAAGTAAAATACTTTAAAAATTGAATACTTCGCTTCGACAAATCTGTGTTAGATTTTTTTTAGAGAAATTTTAGTAAAAACTTTAAGTCATTTTATTGGACATCCACCACCACGCAATTCTGGAAAAAAACAAAATGTATAATGAATTGAATATTTTATGCTGAACTTTAAGGTCCCTTGCAATACAAGTTATTAATCTGATTATATTACATGTAAAATAAATTATGTCAAAATAAAAAATGCCAAGATAAAATTTGATTCTCAATCTGTATATGAGTGCTACTTAAAAAAGGAAGATGAAATATAATTCCCTGACAACTTATACAAAAAAACCGTATCAATTTTTAGCTTAATTCGCTATCATCCACCACAGTAGTTTGTTTAGGTTTTGATTAATGATCAGAATTAATATTATACTAAGCATAGTCTATGCATAGTTAAATTCTACTGTTTTCATCATTTCATTATTTCTTTTCTTTTATTTCCTCTTTTTCTATTTTTTTCTTTTTTTTTCATCAACAACATCAATTCTGCGACTTAATTGTCGCCATTATGAAATACAATTCTAACAAGATATCAACGAACATAGCTATCTGATATGACTTTAAAGGCTCAAAAAGAGCTCTTATTTAAATCAGTTCTAAAACTTTTCTTAAATGCATCCAAAGACTCGACAGTTACTTGAGATGGGAGTAGGTTGTCCCAAGGTGTAGCCACCCTATTAGCAAAAAAAAAGTTATCCCTTGCATTGATTAGGCTTTCTTCGATGGTCAATTTAAAGGGATGACCACGGGTGGGCTGCAGGTTAAACTTTAAAAAATCATTGGCTTGCAAATTGTTTAAGCAATGTATAATTTTAAAGCACTCATATAAATCAATTTTGTCTCTTCGGTCCTTTAATCTTTATCTAAACCTAGGTAGGGTAGTGCATTTAATTTCGGCACTTTTTTGTTTTTCCGATGTAACTTTTTACTGTATGGCCCGATTTTCATGTTTGATAGCTCATGTTGAAGCTTTCACGATACTGCGTTGCGTCATAAATGTTTCACTGTACAAAAGTTGTTTTTTTACTTAATTAAATCAGTTTTTAAAAAAATGGAAAATTGCCGAAATTAAATGTATGTATTTAATTTCGGCACTTTACAAACAATCGATTGTTTCTCAGTCAAAAAATCATCATTTTCAAAAATTTAAAAGCCTGTCATTATCTCCAGAGAGTTTTCTTTAATTTAAGCTTTTAATTGTTGTTTAAAGTGTAACTGGCAAAAAGTTACAGCTAAAATGCCAAATGGTATCAAAATGAGCAAAAAGGTGCATTTAATTTCGGCACTTTTTTAAAGGACCCTCTTAATCGAGTTTAAGTGCAGTGCTATGACCCCTACACATTTCAACGTTGTCTTTTAACTATTTACAACTACAATTTAACATCCGACCACTTAATTCAATCCGTTTTTACCTACAGCATATGAGTGCCGAAATTACACTATTTTATTTTATAACGATTGCTCACCACAGACGCAACATAGAACCACGGGGACTAAAAATTCAGAAAATAGACTAAATTTTACCAGGACAGTTTAATTTTTAAACCAATTTATTGCGTAATCATGAAATGCCCATGTTCTAAAAACGAGTAACAATTTTACTTTTTATAAATTACACAATTTCACATGAAAATATCATAACATAACAAATAAAAAGCTCACGAAAGTCATCTACATATAATTAGCTCTCATTTGAGCTATTAAACGTCGTATTCCGTCCAGGATTATCGTTATAAAATAAAATAGTGTAATTTCGGCACTCATATGCTGTAGGTAAAAACGGATTGAATTAAGTGGTCGGATGTTAAATCTCAGAAGATCTGATCGGTTGCGTAATAATAATTTTGAATATTTGCTGTCCCAAAAACATTTTATGAGAACTAATTTTTCTGCACTTCGACAATCAATTCGGCTTTGGAATGATTTAAGCACCAATTTTTGTGAGCAAACCAGACAAAAATTTTATAGTAACTTACGTGGTTTTTGTAATTTACATGAATTATTTCATGAGAATGTATTTTATAATGTGTACTAGATCTTTATATTCAACAATTTTATTTTTTCTGCAGTAACCAATAATTATGATTAGGGCTGGTTGTGTGGGCTGTTTTGTCAGTGGAGTCCGGAATCCTACTGACAATATAGTTTTACAGTTGGTCTTGATCATTTTTGGTGGATTATTGCTGTGGTTTCTGTTTTGTTTTTTTTTGTTTTTTTTAGTAGTTTTCTTTTATTTCAATGTTTATATAGGTAGATGCAAATTTCAGTGCTGTAACGTTTACAAGCTTTTGTGTCTTTCCTGTCTATGTATTTACATGACAAAATAAATTTATTTATTTATTTATTTATATAATTGCAATTGACTAGCTGTGTATTCTATCTAAATCTTTTTGAAGTCTTAAGGTTTGAATATGGTAATCTTTAGATGACGATTTTGCAAACAACTTTATATCATCTGCAAAGAGTCTAATTTGTGAGCACTTAACACAATCAACAATATCGTTAATATATATTAAAAATAAAAATGGACCCAAAACAGAACACTGAGAAACTGAACTTTTTACATGAAATGATTTGGATACTGAGTCATTAATTACAACTTTAATTTCCCGCCCAACTAAAAATTATTTTATCCATTTTAAAAATTTACCAGAAACACTATATTTTTCTAGCTTATATAACAATTTTTGATGTGACACGGTGTCAAAGGCCTTGGCAAAATCCAAGTAAATGACATCAATTAGAACCTTATCTTTTAGTGCTTGCGTCCACTCATTAAAAGTTTCTAACAGCTGTGTTATTGTAGAACTTTTTGCCTTAAAACCATGTTGAAACCTTGACAAATTGATATGAAAAAAGACAAGTTCTTCTTTGACAAGCTGTTCCATTAGTTTACAAGAAAAAGATGGAAGTGAAATTGGATAATTTTCTTTTAGGCTTTTGGTGCCTTTTTTAAACAGTAAGTTTAATAAAGGTTTTTTTCAATCAAGTGGTAATTCTCCAAAATCAAAGACATCTGAAAAATTATTTCCAAAGTTTCAGCAATAACTTTAGCCAAGCGTTTTAAAAAGTAAGCTGGAAAACAGTTAGGTGTTCAAGACAATTTGTTTGGAAGTTTTTTTAGGGCTTTAAATACCTTTTTTTGGTAAATACCATGATTTCCAACTTTCCAATATTTGGTGGATTAAAATTTGGCAAGGTATTATCATTATCAGTAAAAACAGAAGCAAAATAATTTCCAAAAAGTTCAACTTTTTCAAAATCATCAGTTACAAATGTCCCATCACCTTTTTTAATTGGTGGGATAGTTTGTTTTGTTTTAATTTTACTATTATCAAATTTATAAAAATTGTTTAAACCCCCTGAATTTAAAATTTTTGTTTCTTTATTAGTGACAAAATCCCTAACTTTATTTTTGTATACTTTGCAATTTTTTTTGTACTATGATCTTGATTTTTCATCAATATTACGCTTATACCAAAGTTTTTTCTTTTGATTTTGTAGTTTTCTTATATGTATTGGATATTGTACAATTTTTTTGTTGTTTGTAGATAATTTCTATTGATACCTAACAACAAAATATCCTTGAGTCTCTGCCAAGCATTTTCTACAGTGCCACATTCCTCAAATAAAATTTTCCAGTTGATTATAGATAAGTATAAACTTAGCATATCATAAACTGCTTTTGAAAAATCAGGTATGTAGTTTTGAATCTTTTTTTTAGGACTGTCAGGTATTTTAAGATTAATTTCAGATAGGGTAGTGCATTTAATTTCGGCACTTTTTTGTTTTTCCGATGTAACTTTTTACTGTATGGCCCGATTTTCATGTTTGATAGCTCATTTTGAAGCTTTCACGATACTACGTTGCGTCACAAAAGTTTCACTGTACGAAAATATTTTTTTTACTTAATTAATTCAGTTTTTTAAAAAATAGAAAATTGCCAAAATTAAATATGTGCATTTAATTTCGGCACTTTACAAACAATCGATTGTTTCTCAGTAAAAAAATCATCATTTTCAAAAATTTAAAAGCCTATCATTATCTTCAGACAGTTTTCTTTAATTTAAGCTTCTACTTGTTGTTCAACGTGTAACTGGCAAAAACTTACAGCTAAAATGATAAATGGTATCAAAATGAGCAAAATTTGGAAAAAAAGTGCATTTAATTTCGGCACTTTTTAAAAGAACCCTCTTAATCGAGTTTAAATGCAGTGCTATGACCCCTACACATTTCAAAGTTGTCTTTTAACTATTTACAATTTAACACCCGACCACTTAATTCAATCCGTTTTTACCTACAGCATATGAGTGCCGAAATTACACTATTTTATTTTATGACGATTGCTCACCACAGACGTACCGTAGAACCACGGGGACTGAAAATTCGGAAAATAGACTAAATTTTACCAGGACAATTTAATTTTTAAACCAATTTATTGCGTAATCATGAAATGCCCATGTTCTAAAAACGAGTAACAAATTTATTTTTTATAAATCACATAATTTCAAATAAAAATATCATAACATAACAAATAAAAAGCTCACGACAGTCATCTACATATAATTAGCTCTCATTTGAGCTATCAAACGTCGTATTCCGTCCAGGATTACCAAAGATATAGTCCAAAATCAAAAATGCCTAATTGGGAAAAGTGCCGAAATTAAATGCACTACCCTAAAATAGTGTCATAAAATATTATATTTATTTACGAAACCACTATTGCTACCGACATTAATTTTAAAATAATTAAATGTCATATTGCATGGCTTTTACGTTTGCAACAATAACCAATAAAGGCGCGTTATTTTTTTACCAGACGTGAAACAAAAAACATTTGACGGCGTGTAATAGCAATAATTTTCGCACAAATTATTTCGTAATAAAAACTTTTTATTTTCATTTAAAGCACATAATTAAATTTTTTTATAAAGAAGAATTATTCATTTTCTTTTTGAGTTGTCATATATTTTTCTATGTGTTTCTGTTTATCCAATTGTTCCATGTTTTTTTGCAGTTCCTTGACTACGCCTTGACGCCTGCGGATCTGTTTTTTTTTGGAGTAAATAACAGGAGGAGCAATAAATTCCGTCATGTTTCAACAGCGAGACACCGTTAAATTTATTAGTCTGCACAAAATTGAAGTACCAAATAAACTAAACTAAACTTTGCTGCACAAGGGACGATTTGACACTAAACCTAGCTAAACAATGAGCCCGTACAAAATTAATTATGTTCTCTGAAGATCCGGCGTCGCTCAAAATTTTCAGTAATTGTCCGAATCACAAAAATTTTGACTTATTAAAAAAACAAAACAAAAAACATCATATAAACGAACATTAAAGCAGCAGCTATAGGCACCTTGCACTGAAACGCAGTTTATACATGAAGTATGCAATATAAATAATGTGTCACCATAATGGATAATTACCGTACTCCTACTTATCTTTTCGTAGTATGCAGAGCAACCGATAGAAAGCGCGCGAAATTACCGTATCTCCTACTTATCTTTTCGTAGTATGCAGATCAACCGATAGAAAGCGCGCGAAATTTCGATCGGTTGATCTGCATACTACAAAAAATAAGTAGGAGTGCGGTAATTATCCATTATGGTGACACTTATGTATATTGCATACTTCATGTATAAACTGCGTTTCAGTGCAAGGTGTCTATAAAGCAAAAAATTGGCGTTCAGCCATTTTTTGGTAATTTTCCCAACGTCCCGTCTACAGAGGACCCACTTCCAACGCCCCCCTCCCAACAAAAAGCAGGCTCCCATAAGAGCGAAATTAATAAGCACCAGACAAAAATTTTTTTTTACAACTTTCGCCCGGTAAAAATATCCTGGCTGCTGTTGATTGTTTTATACATTTGCCCCAACAGTGGAAATATGGTACACAGTGGCCAATAAAAGCCATTAAAAAGCCCTAAACGGGACGCCATCTTCTATAGCGTGCCTGTTGTATTGAATTTGTCAAGGATGTTCAATGTTTGTTTTCCTTTACTTATATATTATTATAATATATAAATTTTTTGCAAGGCAGATTTTTAGGTTTTATTGGTGTAATTTTGTGTGTCATATTTTCAGCAATTGCCTACAAAAAATTTAACTTCTCCATAAATTATTAATAATATTTCTTCTTATTATTTAAAAAATAAATTTTAGGCCGATTTTGATTAGCTTTGTAAAAATAAATAATCATAAATTTTTTAACAATTTCAATAGAATAAAACAGCTTCTTAGTTATTTAAGTTGAAAGCTAATTTATTTGTTTCAAGCGTTATTTTTAGATCTTGATTCCAGGGAAACCCCACGAGTGTAAATTGATAAGATTTAATATAAACGGCATTTTCATGCTGTTTTTATGTTAATCAGTTTTGATAATTTTGTCGATTCTTTAGCTATATTTAACTTGTTTTCTATCAATTTTCGCTGTTATTAATGAATGGGAGTTCTAAAATACACAATTTCCACATGCAATGTGACTAACAAATAGTCTCAGTCGTCAATGTTAATGAGATAATTTGCAATTAAGCATCTCACAATTTAAATTAAAATAGTTAAAATTAAACATCCAAAAATTTATTTTGAAAAGTTTTAAACCATTATTAAATCATTTTAGCTATATTTAACTTGTTTTCGATCAATTTTCGCTTATTAATCAATGGGAGTTCTAAAATACACCATTTCTACATGCAATGTGACAAAATCACAGTCGTCAATGTTAATGAGATAATTTGCAATTAAAGGAGCACCAGCAACAAACAAAATACCTAAACGCCCGGACCCGCCTTAATACCAAAGCTACCTAATTCAACTTTGGTATTTAGAGTGCTACACTACAAGGCTACAACATTTTAAAATTTCAGCTGAATCGGTTCAGTATTAAAGGAGCAGTCCGGTTCGGGCGTTATAGGAATTTGATTTGTGACAGTGCTCCTTTAAGCATCTCACAATTTAAATTAAAATAGTTAAAATTAAACATCCAAAAATTTATTATGAAAAGTTTTAAACCATTTTTCATAAAAGGTTTAACACCTTACTAAAATTAAACAGTATACAGCTTTTCCCTTCTCCTTACGACCAACCAGCAGAGGGCAAATCAAGGGTAACAGGTCAGAAGAGCCATGGGACGTCAGAACCAGGTACCAAAGAGCCGGAAAAAAAGGACCCAAGAGCCAAGCAGCCAGAACGAAAGGGACAAAAGCGCCAAATGGGAGATAATAATGAAAAACACAAAAGAGCCAAAAGGTCAGAGAGTTGGACTTAAGAGCCTGACTTTTAGGATCAAAGAGCCAAAAAAAGGGATTTTAGAGCCTTTGACGGCGCTTTGTTTTTTAATAACGTTATAAGGCGTAATTTTCTAAATAAACACATTAGAGGGAACTTTTGAGGCATGTTTTATCTTTTTAATTACTTTAACAGGTTTGCTATTTTAACACATTACAATAAATTTTAGATCAAAATTTTATTTTTATTACGTTTTTTTAAATCACTTCAATGTTTATGCGTTTTTTACGAATAATTCGTTATCTTAATAATTCATATTCTTAATAATTAATAGATCTATAGATTTTCTTGATTGTGTTTCTTATTGGCCAAATAAAATAAAGGTCAAAAATTTTTTTTGTAAATTTTTTTTCAAAACTTATTTAAACGCTAAAAAAACAAATATACAAAAAATAGAATTTCAAATGTATTTCAAGCTTTAATAAACTGAAAATAGCTCATTTAAAGGCCAAAGCTCAGTAACTCCCTTCGCTTTAAATGGTCGGAGCTCCGGAGCATATTAATTTTAATTAACTCCGGGGAACTCTTTTAATTGTGTTGAATATTTGAAAATTTTTGTAATTTTTTCTAATTTCAATTTTGGAGAAAATTGACTTTCTTACGTGGCGCATTGCGCATAGCTTAACAAACACGCCTAAAAAAGCCAAAAGTAGTAATTCTATCGGTCGTACAGAAACACTTTTAGTATTACGCATAAGCAGAAAGAAAGATTGCTTAATTAGAATAAAATTTGTTATTTAAAGGCATACAAAATAAATTTTGTCGCAAATGTGTGACAAATTAAAGTTTAAAAAAAATCACAAAACTATATCAAAGTTTAAAACATTCGAATTTATGAATAAAAGCTATTTTATTAACGTTTTTTTTTTAGCGTTTGGCTCTTTAGTCCCTCTTACGATGTCGATTTACGCATGTAAACGTTATTTTTAAATAGTTTTGTCCCTTTTTAGCTCTTTGGACACTATGTGTCTCCCTTTTGGGCTCTTTGGCACCCAGCTCTAAGGTCCCGCGATTTCCTTCTCCTAATCTCTTTGCTTTTCTCCATTGGCTCTAAGGTAACCTTTTTGTGGCTATTTGGTCTCAAAAAATGCGGCTCTTAGGTTATAAAATTGGAGGTCTTTAGTACCTGTGGCTCTTTCGTCTCTAAATCCAATCAAGACTTTAAATACCTAATACTTCATTTCCGATTATTTACTCCTCACTTTTTCCTTCTCTTCCGACCAGCAAACGCCTACAATCATGGCGGCTGCTACGATCGTGGACACGACGAGGACTTTCCTCCCGTGCAAATTCTGCATTCAGCTTTTTCTTTTAGCCGCAAGCAATTAAGCGAGGTATACTAAATATAGAACCTATCATAGGGAAGTTCGTTAATGGATAGCTTCCTGTTGTTTATATAGCTTCTCCTCGTTTTCTGCTAGCAAAAACAATCCATATTGCGCCAAAAATATCCATCTATTATTCTTTGGGAAAAATCTATAAATAAAATATAACGTTTTAGTATCCATCGTTCTTTGCAAACCTGTTCGGAAATGAAAGATGAACGAACTTTAAATTTTTAACAAGAGTTTTAAGAACATAGGAGCATCACTTGAACAAAAAATTTTTTTTAGCTACATCAAAAGTGTCTAGCGATTTTTATTTTAAACCAAGCTTTATTATTTAGGGAGTGTGAGTTATATTCAGGAGTTCGACTGCTGGTACCGCAAACTTGAAAATCACAAAATAAATTTTTAAAGACTAGATTTTAGTACGTTTACAGTTAGATTAAACGAAATTCAATTTATGGTCAAAATATTACAACTGCTTGAGATACAACAACCTAAAAAAACCTACTTCAAATTTTATTTTTCGACCTTACCAGGTATACATTAATGAATTTTCGGTGTCTGTTATGCATTAACAGATGATATTCACTGAAAATAATTACATTTAATAAATGTTTGTATGTTTGTGTGTGTAACTAAAGGTTTTTCTCAGTAACCAAACCAAGAACCAAACTATAGTCTGTTCAAAAATAATTGAGACTGGCGACAAAACGTAAACTCTACTACGTTATATCTCAAGAATGGG
>JASAMX010015222.1:0-22644 GCA_030248175.1 Microlaimidae sp. YZB2_3
TTTTTACTTTCCGCCATTTCACAAATTATATAAATATTTGTCAACTTTAGCCCTTGAAATTTGCGATTTTTAAAATTTTTGTAATTTAATGATGTTGAAGCTGCCAATCATCGAAGTTAGCTAGGTTTGACTACCTACAAAAATAATCTTTTTCTTCATTATTTAAATTGATTAAATAAATAATACATACTTGCGAGATAATAAAACACTAGTGAGTATTAGCAAAACTAAAATATTTTTGGCTTCGAATAATTACTAGTTGTTTTTCTGTATACGACATGAAATTGTTTTATTTTGTAATTATAATGATTTAGGGTCGATGGAGCCTACGAAATATGGAGCTGGAACTTGGAGAAAAGAATAGGGAAGTAAGAGTCGTAAGAGGGAAAATCGGTGCCGTAAATTTGGAACTTAGAGCCGAAAATTAAAATCTCTAAAACGTTTTCCTAAGCCTATAAGCAAAGACTAAATCTAACCTTAAACCATTTTTTTTTCTTAAAGGCATTAAGATCCCATTGTCGTGGACTAAGTTCTGAAACATTTTCGATGGTTCCAAGTTTCCTGCTTCTGGTTCTAAAGCCCCGTTCCATTATAATTCATTTTTATTATTATTAGTATTCAGCTCCATTTTTTCAGTGTTATTTTATTCAAGATTTTTGACGTAAGTATGTAATGAAGGCCATAGTGATGGTCAACCGAAAATTCATATAAGTTTAAAGTTTGCGGTTGTTTTAATAAGCGTAAACAGTGAAAGTATGTTTAGTATTATAGACTAAACTATTCGAATTTAAATCTCGTAGACGTGTTCAAAAGCTAAAAAAACTCTTATCTAGATTTTTCTTATTAAAAAACTGTTATTTTGTTACGCTAAAACTTGCTGATCTTTGCTTTAAATGACAAATGTTTTATTTACAATAACCATAAAAACAGCTACTGATTTCCACTGATTTTGACAACTATAGCTTTGAAGTTATATTCTTTCTAAAAAAAGATCAGACAAAATAATGACAAAATAAATGCAGTAGCAATTTATGAAAACAAATTTTGTTTCCTGTTTAACTAAGCCCTTGCAAAATACACATAAGATAACTGCATTATATCTCATTTAAGCAATTTTTTAAATATATGTTGAATATTTTAATCGGGTAACAGAAATTTTGATGAGTAATTCTAAATTTCAAACGAGTAGTTACAATTTTAAAATTAATTTGTTTATCCGCTTTATGTTTGCTTTAACTTATGGGCATCGAGAATTCGTAAATATAGATTTTTTGAAAGCTAAATCCTATATGGCGTCTCTGACGCGCGAAATACAAATCGCATTTCAAACCAATGTCAGTGACGTAATTTATAATTAATTAAGCGGAGAAACTTTCCGTAACCAGCGGTTAGGAAGCATTTTTTCGCCTAAAGAATCGGAAAGGGTTAAAATTGTTATGTTTCCCGGACCTCCCATTTTCGGAGCTGAACGATAGTTCTCTGAGTTCCCAAACACTCAACTGCTACTTCCGAAACTTTGCATTATTTTTCGATTAATAACCCCTAAAGAAAAAAAAACATAGAACATAATATTGCCTTCAAAGTGGTTTTATGAACTATACTGGACGTAACACAGAATTTATTAGTACTATATGTAGTTTAATTTTTTTCAACTTAGCTGATAAAATTGATTCAAAATCTTGCATTTTACAACTTGTGTTTCATAAAACTTTTTGAAAATTGACTTGTTTATATTTTCGTGCAATTTAGGGTAACTGACTTAATTTCGGCCACGCCTTAATTTCGGCCACCAATTAAGGGTGTTAGAAAATTGGCTTTTTTTAAAACACAAAAGAACTAGCACAAATGTAACTGGAATAATGTTGAATAAAGTGTTTTTGCAAAAGTTTTGTATTTTTGTTATTCTACATTATCAGCATTTTTATACAAAAAGTGAATTCTTTGTGATTTTCCTAATTTTTGCTTTGTGTTTAAACTGCATCAAATTTAGAACGAAGCACTATATAACCTTAAAATATCTTCTATTTAAGGCTCAAATTTGTTAATTTTCATGTTTTGATATTTTCTTCAAAATCATTTTGCAATGTGTTTAACTAACTGCGCATTTTAAGATTCCGTTAATTTTGGCCACCTGAAAATTTAGGTGAAAGAACCTGCCGTTTTTTGCACCGTATTTATAAAAAAATTTTTTTTGCTCGTTTGACTTTGTTTTGACGTTTTTTAACCAAAAATAAATATTGAACAAAAAATACAAATTATCAAGAATACATGAAAATTAATTAATAAAGAAAAGAAGAATGAGAAATGAAGAACAAATTATACGGGCTATGTGTGGATCCAACCTAAATGCATACGTATGCATATGTTTATATGCATACGTATGCATATGTTATGCATACGTATGCATAAATTCATATGCATACGTATGCATATTTTTTTTTAGTTATATGCATACGTATGCATTTTTCCGCAAAGTATATGCATACGTATGCATTTTTTTGAAACTTTTATGCATACGTATGCATTTTTTCTAACTTTTATGCATACGTATGCATAAAAGTTACAAAAAAATGCATACGTATGCATATACTTTCCGGAAAAATGCATACGTATGCATATAAGTTGCAAAATATGCATACGTATGCATATTTTGGAAATTAAAAAAAAAAGTTTTTTTTTGTTTTTTAAAAAAATATGCATACGTATGCATATTTTGCAACTTATATGCATACGTATGCATTTTTCCGGAAAGTATATGCATACGTATGCATTTTTTTGTTACTTTTATGCATACGTATGCATAAAAGTTAGAAAAAAATGCATACGTATGCATAAAAGTTAGAAAAAAATGCATACGTATGCATATACTTTCCGGAAAAATGCATACGTATGCATATAACTAAAAAAAATATGCATACGTATGCATATGAATTTATGCATACGTATGCATAACATATGCATACGTATGCATATAAACATATGCATACGTATGCATATAGGTTGGATCCACACATAGCCCGTATAATTTGTTCTTCATTTCTCATTCTTCTTTTCTTTATTAATTAATTTTCATGTATTCTTGAAATTATTAAAACTTTCATTTTAAGGTTTTTACATAATTATTTAAAGTTTTGCTAATAACTATTAAAGTTCGCAAACGGGAAAAATTAAGTTATATGTACCAAGAACAATACCTAAGGGTAAATTTTCAACCTTTAGAAATTTTTATTGTTTGTTTAAGCAATAGTTATGGCCAGTTTTTTGTAGGTGGCCGAAATAAATGGCACGCGCCTTAACTTCGACCACTTTAAAAAAAAAGTTTAAACCTTCACTGATCTTTAAGTGTGACAGAAATATTCAAATTTTGCACTGGAATAACAAATATAGTATAACAAATATTGTTTGATTTTTAGGCCAAATTTTGGCTTGATTGAAAAAGCCAGAAAAAATTTATTCAAAAAAATAAAAAAAGGTGACCGAAATTAAGATAGTTACCCTAATTATTAATGTCGTCCTATTACTAGTACCCGCTCATAATGCTGACGGATATTTTATTATTTTGTTACTCGTTTGTTTTTCGAACGATGTGGTTTATTTAAACACTGTGGTAGGTAAATTTCGTCTGGGTGAGAAATTTATTTGCAATATCTTATCTAATAGAAAGAAAAAACTACGGATTTTTTACGTTGACAAAAACAAAAAACCTAAATCCCTGTGGGTTTTTTTTACTACTGTTTGTTATCATTTTACTAAAAAACTTACAGGCAATATAATATTATATCTAAAAAAAACATAAGCCACAAAAATTATTTGATTCATACATGGACGATTGCAATTTTCAATTTTTTTAATCTCACGCTGTAGTATGCTAGAGAGCTGTTATGAGTTTAAATAAACGAACTTTTCCTAATGGAAACAATATTTTTTGCAGAAGAAAAAAATGAGATCTTATATTCATGAAGTTTTTCCCATTAAATAAAACAATCTGAGATTAGTTTTGGCAGTTGGTATGTTTTTTCAAACAAAAATGAAATGGAATATAAAAAACAAAATATTTCTACCAAAAACAAATTAAAATATGCTAAATGAGTTTTTGTGTTTGACTCAGGATGTTTTTGCATTTTTCAAAGTCAATAAACTCAAAAAAAAATCTGCATTTAATTTGACCACTTTATTTGTAAAAATTAATAATGATCTCTTTGCATTAATATTTTTTTTATTTTAAGGTTGTAAATTAGTAAAAATTAGCGAAACAGTGTCCAAAAGATTAAAGTTTTAGTTTGTCCTTTGCTTTTACTGACGAACTAACTCAGAAATTTTCCGATAATTTAATCAATCTCTTGATCGCAATGTTTTGTTTTTGGACAAAAAAAAATCGGCTATTTTTTTACGAAAATTTGTCCGGGCCGACGGAAAAAAAACAACTCCGTCCTATCACCTCCGAGAAATCTCCGGCCATTCTTGATATAAATCGCGAACTCATTATCCCTCCCGATATTGTTTCTTATTGTTTTAGATTCGCAACCCGGCGGCTCTAAGAAAGCTGACAAAAAAAACCACGGGAGCTCCCGCCAGCCGTCGGTCCGTTTATTGTCCGAAGGGAAATAACGCCGGAGGAAACAATGCCAGCCGGTATCTGGGATTTCCGCGATTCGCCCCGCGGAACGAAGCCGTGTTGACACGGAGGCGGTTCGAATCGGCGAACGGACTAACGGCGAGAATGCGTTCGCAAATCATCGTCGTCGCCGGCCCACTCCGAATCTTCGAACCACTTTAAAACGGCGGCGAACGTCGCGGCCGACCCAGTCGCCGCGCGCGCTAAACCGACGGGAAGTTGGCCGTTGTTTTTTCCCTCCACCCACCGCCGTCACAATTAGCAGCGGCGAGATCGCGGACGGATTTGCAGTCGCTAATCGAATCGATTGTAAGTGAGAGAAATTTCGACGACGGTGTTCAGACCGTCCGCTCGCGATTCACACCTCTAGCCGGAAGATTCGCGCGTCTTTCGCTAACGGGATCACCGCGACCTTGGAGAAGTGGTTATTTGACTTTTTTGTTTGATTAATCCGTATTTCAGCGGGGAGCTTTTCGCGCATTTGCAATTATAATATATCTATAATAACAAAAACGATCGGCAAACGACCCTAAGAACTCCCATAAAACGCGACTTTCGAACTTTCTATAGGTTCTCGCCGAACCGCGCGACCCAACTCGTGGTACGAAACGGTTAAGCAGCTAATAAAACCTCTTAGCGATCCGACATATTGCATTTGCTGGTAACCCGCAACCGCATAACCGGCTGTAATTAAATAAACGCATTTCTACTTTTGCGTTTCCTTCCAAAAGGCGCCTCCGAAAAAGGTGTCTGCTGCGACTTTTAATTCCAGTTTTCCACCTGACACTTTCATCCTATTTGCACCCGCTCCTTTTTTTCCACCGTGGGTGAAGTCGAAATCGAGATGCGGCATTTTCCTTCCGCACTCGTCTGAAGTCCAACGTCCGTCCGCCCGGAAAGTCATTCCCGTTTCCGGTGAAACCGCGCCCAACGAAAATTTGCATATTATCTGCCCAACCGCGGACACTGGCAATTCAGAGTTCAGCCGCCAAGTTAAAGTCCCTTGCGAATTTTAATAAGAAAAAAACAGGATTTACACCTTTTTTTGGTGCCAGGCTAAGTCGGCTTCCTACCGCTAGAGTGCGTTTATCCTTGTTTGCCTACATACGCGCTTTTTCTTCAAATCCCCGACTTATAGCAATCCATCGCGCGCTGGTTTGCCGCTACTTTTTTTAAAGTCCTCCGACTTTCATTCTGTTTTTGTTTTTTTTTTTTGCTGTCATACGTCTTTTCGGATATTCGACTCGCTGGAAAAGCGCGGAAGAGACGTGTTAAGCGAACAATTTACCGCATTTATTTCAGCTTACCGCGAGACTATACAAACTGTATAACTATCCGAGCGGCCTACGTAACTTATCCGCTGGCTTTTTTATAATTTCAGTATCGGCTTCTTACAAAACTTGTCGGGACTGGAGCCTTGCGCCAAAGGGTACTGACTTTATAAGCGCACTGGGAGTTTACAAAACATACAGACTTTCCAATCTCCAGTGGAGATTACCGACATTTCTTTCTGGGAGGAGCTGTATTTTCATATAGTTTCCTGGTATTGAAAAGCGGTATATTTTTCCGGTTTCTATTATTTTTTAAATTCAAAAAAGATACCACCCGCGTTGAAAAAACGCGTTCGAATTTGTAAGTAGGATATACAAAGTAGAAACGATGTCCAAATTACAAGGTTCCTAAGCCGCCTGGCTGATTTGACACGGTTTTAAACCTTGACAATTTCAACTACAAATTTTTTCTTTATAAATTTAACTTCCTGCCGGACATTCGCCGTTATTCCTCAAAGTATTCATTTTCGTTTTATTAGACCAGCAAGCGGAATATAACTTCTGCTCTCTGATAATTTCCCACTTTTTTATTTGGAACTAAAAATTCAGTTTCATTCCACCAGCAAGCGGACGTTTTAAACTTCAAAATGGCTTTTATATTTACTGCTGCTCAAATCTTCTATTTGCTAACACTGACTCAAGTAAGAGAGATTTTTATTAATAAATTATGTCTAAAAATATTTTTTGCGTAAAAAAGTGTTTTTAATCTTTTATTTGCTGTATCGTTTCATGTTCTAGATAAAATTGATACCATAACTATTGCTTTACATTTTTATACGAAATTATTTTACATTTAAAATGATAATGATATATTTCCCAGCTCAATTTATAAGTGTTTGCATTTATTTTTATTAAAACCATTTGCTTTATAGTATTTTGTTTTTATTTTCGCCAAAACGAAACTTATAGCAAAAGGTGTTTTACAGAGAACCTATACATAAATGAACCTATGCAAAATATATTTTTAAATATGCAATTTTCTGTGCGTATTTGAAATTGACACAACCCTATTCTTTTTTATCTAGTTTTTTTATACAAAATGCAATTTAATTAAAAAATACATTTGAAAAAACCGGTATACTCTAATGAATTGAATTGCCCATGAAACAGTTGACTTGTGCCGAATTAGAATTGTCATTTTGAGCGCAATCCATAGATTTAATTTTGAATTTAAATTTAAATTTATTTTTAACGGTAATTTTTTTAATTACACACTAAGCAAAAAAATTATTAAAGTGATGAGAAAACTTATATTAAATAGAAAACTATGGAAAGGATTGTTAAAAAAATATTAGATTTTAAATTTATATGCCTTAAACTAATTTAAATTTATTCAGCTAAAAGTTTTATTTTATCTATTTTCGAAAATTAAATTATGGACTGTGGGTAATTCAAATCGTTAGAATTAAGTCTAATAACAAAAAACAGTCGCGTTTGTTTGTATTTTGTTTAGTTTTATCATAAAACAGGTTGCGACGAAAAAATACGTTCTAATAGGTGCATATTTACGTAGCGGTAATAACGGTTTTTAAGTTCTACCCGGATCCATTTGCTGTAAAATGTTTCGTTGTTAGATTTGCTATAATCCTATAAGATTAGAACAAGGTACGGGGTCTTTAGAGCCACAAGCGGGGAACTTGGAGCCAACGGAAATTTTGGGACCTTGGAGCCACGAGCGATGGGAACTTGGAGCCTTTAAGAAAAAAATTGGTTTGAGGTTAAATTTAGGCTTCATTTAGGCTTAGGTAAACATTTCAGTGATTTTTATTTTCGGCTCCAAGTTCCCAACTTACAGCTCCAAGTTCCTTATTTTTGGCTCCAAGTTCCATTATTTTGGCTCCAAGTTCCATTATTTTGGCTCCAAGTTCCATTATTTTGGCTCCAAGTTCCATTATTTTGGCTCCAAGTTCCATTATTTTGGCTCCAAGTTCCATTATTTTGGCTCCAAGTTCCATTATTTTGGCTCCAAGTTCCTTATTTTTTAACCTGCGATTCCAAGTTCCTTATTTTTGGCTCCAAGTTCCTTATTTTTGGCTCCAAGTTCCTTATTTTTGGCTCCAAGTTTATCTCCAAATTCAATCGGCTCCATCGACACTAAATCTTAGAACAAAACAAGCGTAAAAATAAAATACTGCTATTTTTTAAAATTCTAGTCAGTATTTTGTCCACCTATAGGGCGAAATATTTTTTACCGTTATATATTAAAACTTTTATCAGTTGCGGTAATAAACACCTTTTTCATTTTGTAAAGAGAACTCTAGAACATGCCTAGATTCTGCTGGTGGAGAGGCGGTATAACTTGCTTTCATGTTAGTTTACAACAATCTAAATCTTTCGGTGTAAATAAGCAATATAATCGTCGTTACTACGGCAACATAAGCCACTGTCATTATAAATTGCACGCGACTGTGACTCATTCTGTAGTTAATAAGGTCCTGTTCCAAATTCAAAATGAGTCACAGTCACGTGGATTTTATACCGACAGTGGCTCATTTTGCCGTAGTAACGACGTAATGTTATGATATTTAGCTTAGTGAATCTCAAAGCTGGATAAGCGTTTTTGACAGTCGTTGTTAATTATTATTTTTTCCCTGAATTTTAAAATGTACGCACGAATACAAAGTAAGGGTTGTGATAATAGCGGGATTTAGAAATTTGTTTTTTATACATATGGTCCCTCGTTTTTTACTATAAAATTAGGTTCGTTTATGATAAGATTTCAAAAGAAGGCATAATAGGTAGGGTAGAGGGAGGTATTGGGAAACAAAAAATGTCTTGTAAGCATGTAGAAAACAGGACGAAACTAGCTAAAATGGCCTTAAAGGCTGGTAGTTTCGTCTCCTATAAACAAATAAATTGTTTTGTTGGGAAGCATGAAGCAGGTAGTAAAAGCTGCTTCGAAACTAGAAACGGGCAAGTAAAATAAGAACAACAGTGGGTATGTGAAGGAGGTGAGAGACAGCACCTTAGAATTTTAATAGCATTAAAATGTCATATAGTAGTATTCGTGATTATGCATATATGTTTTGCTCCATGGGATAGGTTGTGGGAGGAGCAGCGGCAAAACAGGGCTTCAAAATGCAGGTGCGAATATGGCTAAAAGAATTCCTGGAGGGAGCTTTAGACATAAATGCGGGCGTCCCTTTATGCGCGCGAGATTGCTTCAAACAATGAATTTTGTTTGACCAACGCGAACTTTTTTTTAATTGAACGTGTTTAAGCTTGAAAACGTATAAACAATAAATGACGAAAATATTTAGCTACAGCTATATTTTACCCGATTAAATTAGATAGCTCATTCTTTTGATAAAATACGTTTTCCACATTTTTTGCGCGAATAAAATCCAAACAAATCAATGTCAGTAAACATCGTGAGTTGTGGAAAACTAAATCAGTATTCAGTTTTTTTATCGCTTACTAATCAGGCCATGTATCTTTCTTTAGTCAGACTAAATCAATTTAATAAAACTTAAAAAGTTTGAAGTTGCGTAAAATTGGTTTTAATTGTAAAATGAAACACTGTCGCTTCAATATAACGACTCGAACTACCGTAAAGTGCACCTTTAAATTTGTAAAGATTCATAGTGGCGTTTTCTAATAACTTTTCCACTTAGTTTGTTATACCGATTCGCCACTAAAATATAAAAAGCCAACTAAATTAAGATCGCGATAGATTGGCAAATGACACGCGAAAACGATTTTATATTACAATAGAAAAATTTATTTTACAAAGATTTGACCCTAACTGTTTTTTCCTGCGTCAAAACAAAAGTGTGTCCCCAGTGCTAAAATTAAAAAAAACTTTAACGTTTTTCATTGAATATATTCATTCGCTATTCCAAATTATTTTTTCGAACTTAAATTTTTGAGTATGGATTTTCGGTAGTAATTTATTTTTAAAAGTTTTTTTTTCGTTGGTTTTCTTATCCTCAAAAAGGCGTCCACTTGTTTCAATTGTTTACATCTTTAAATCGCTGTATATCAACCATATAAACAACAAAGAAAACCGATCGAAGAGAAAGTAATTGGACCGAATTTGAACCAATCTTCCCGATTCCCTTTCTGAAAACCGGTTTTATTTTTATATTGGTTTTTATCGATTTATTAAAAGGTAATAAATACGGGATTTTATACCATCGTAAGTAGGTTTAAGTAAAAAATCTTTAGAAATTTTTTTTATAGCAATGCAATTTTAATGTACTTTTAATTGTCTTAGATTTTTTATTTAATACATTCGTATAATCTTAGCCCTTTACTTTTTTTCCGGTGAGAGAAAGCTATTTTCCTGTTTGTTTCTAAAAAAATATTGTTTTCCGCTTTTCCCACGCTTATTGTTCGTTTTTCAAAATATAATAAGCTAAACCCCCGAGAAAAAAGTAAGCATAATAAGTCAACAATAACCGGACAAATAAACTCTGAAAAAGCAATAAACCACTTCTAGGTGCTAAGTTGAGCGACCGCTAAACGATAATATTCAAATAAAAGTTTAAATTTAAATTAAAAGTTTAAAAGTATAAATTATTGTTTATAAATAAAAAAGAATTATTACTTAAATTGCTATTAAGTTATGTGTAAATTAATGATGTTTCAACCCCCAAATATCGAGTTCTAGAACTCTAGTCATTTTTAAGCGGATGGAGTTCCGCACTTTATATAAATAGTTTAAAGTATATTTATAATTCTAAAATGATTTAACATGATCTAGCTAAATTTTTTAACTAATTTTAACGTTTTTACTAAGTTTTGAAAACAATTTTAGGCTGAAAAAATTATGTATAATTTATTATCTTTTTAAAAAATCATCACAAAAGTAAGTTTAAACTTCGGAGCTCCGGGGTATCTTCAGTGCTCAGGAAAAAACATTAGTCGATAAGACAAGATAAAATTTTTAATCCAATAACTAAACCACTATTGGTCGAAAGCTTCTACAGTCGAACTACGCCGTGGCTCCGTGGCAGAAAGTGGCAAACTGTAAATTCCACCGACACCGACACCGACCAAAATCTACCGTAATCTACAGTAACTTTTAGTATTATGCCAATTTTAACCTAAGCCTAAGCCTAATCTGCACATCAATAATTTGCGTAAATTTGAGGCGGTGTCGGTGTCGGTGGAATTTACAGTTTTCCCAGAAAGTTCTACTTTGCGTACGGAATCTCTCGAAATCGAGATCCACTAACTTTTATTTGATTTTGTTTCATAGTATAAACTGTAAAAGCGTTCGACAAAAAGTAGATAAAAAAGTTTTAGGTGGGTGGTAAAAATTGTTTTGGAGTGCTATTTAAAAACTTAAAGAAATGTCCATCTGCTTAAAAATAAAGAACAATATAAATTGAAATCTGTTAAAAAAAAACTATACATAAAAAATGGTAAAATGCAATAAATTGCTCACTTGTGTAGACTTCTTTTAGATACTTAATTTATCTTGCGGCTAAAAAAACGGCTTCCAACACCTTAAATTTGAAACATTTTTCAGTTTATAGCCAAATTTATTGCCTTAAATATATATTTATCGCGTCATAATTGGGTTTTTGTTGCAAAACCGGTAATTTGCGGTAAATTTCAACCTTGCCTGAGAATTTTCTTATTGAATTCTTTTTCGAAATTTAGCTTTAAAAAAGTTGAAAAGTAACTTCGATGGTTTAAATAAAAACGTTTTTTTACGAAAATGTTTTTTCTTAAACATTAAGGTGGCGATTTGTCGATAAAGAGCAGATTTGCGGTTTGATCTACACATTTGCTGTGAAGGAATTTGACATTTAAATTTTACACAATCAGCATAACGGCAGAATTTTTTACATGTAAATTATTTTTTATTGATTTTTAATTTCTAAAAGTTGCATTAACTCTTCGTAATCAAAACATAAATCATACTTTTTTACATTATTTTTGATAGCGAAAAGTAAATTGCTGGCTGTTACTTTCCTTCATGCTTTTTTAATATTCTTTTTGTGCATTAAATAAGTAGTTTTTGCAACATAAGTGGTGTATTTTGCGTGACGCTGAGCCTTTCGCATGCACTTCAAGGACATATGTCATTTGCAGTCTTGATGGATTGCTCTTTGAGGAAATTCTAAGGTTGAGACAGGTGACCTATGTTAGTAAAATTAAAAGAAAAAATTTTCATGAAATAACGCTTCACCTGATAAATGCATGTAGTGTTTGGCAATTTGCAAACGCAAAAAATGATAGCACGGTTAGAAACTCTTGTTTTTAAATGGACCGAAAATGTTAAAGATTTTAGGTTTTAGCAACTTCCGTCGTATTGCACTGCAACACCGAAGCTTCCGGAGCGGATCTCTGCTTTTAGGAGCTGCGGAGCAACCTCCGAAGCTCCGGAGCTCCGCCCTATTTTTCACTAAATTCATGAATAACCAGAGAGTGATGGAATAGATAATTTTTGCAAATTTTTTTTTTGCAAATTAAGTTTTTTAAAAACATATTTAAAACTATGGAAATAGTCGTAAAAATGCAAATGGAGTAGCTTTATATGTATTATAAGCTTAAATAAATTTAAAATAGCTCAATTAGGGACGGAGCTCCGGAGCTCTGAGAACTCTGAAACTCCCTCCATTTTAAATGGGCAGAGCTCCGGAACATGATATTGAAGGGTAGGAACATCACTAACTCTTAGTTTGCTAAGACCTACGTTGACTAAAACATTTTTAACAATCTCGTTTGTTAATGTTTCGCTCGGCTTAAATATATCCCGATCTAAAAGTTTGCGTTAAAGGCAATGATTAAAACTGTTTTCCTTAACTGACATTGCCGCTTACCGCAGCTTGCACTAGTACAAAATATTTTGAATAAATTAATTTTAAATTTAAAATTGCATATATAATATTGCAAAATGACGCGTGTGTTTTTAAGAGCTTTGTATTATTTTTTCTTTTAATCTTTACGCCATAAATATTGATACCCACAGTTTAGTACCCATCAGCTAAACAGTATGTAAAAGACAAACCACATAGTAAAAAGTATTTTCGACCTTTTTTAAAATTCATCTTAAAAACTTACTAAAATGTAATATTGATCTTCCATTGAAAATACACAATGGTAAGGTGTAAACTTAAAGTTTTATCGCCGCATTTTACACAATCCCACCCGTTCATTCTCGGAAATTTATCTGAATGAAAACTTTGATGAAATTGATGAATTAAAACGACCTTGGCGAAACATCTTTCACCCGGGTTGGAGGGCTGTCGTTAAAGATCCCGCGCTGAAGTTACAGAACGATTCAAACACTGGCTAAAATTTAAATACAAATTTTTCGCATAACTAATACTTAACTCAAAACCAGTATCTTAAGATAAATGGGAGATCGCGTAGCTGATTAGACGCGCAGAGATTTGTTTCAGGAATTAGTTGGAGTCAACAGTTTCTAACGCATTTTCCAGACCTCATTTACATGAGACTCCAAGATTAGCGACTGCGTCCATTTTTATGAACAATTAGAAAATTTTTTTACTTTGGAAAAACCATTTTGCCGGTTAAAAAAAAGGTGCAAACCCATGGTACTAGTAGCGCGCCTAAAAATCCAGATGTTTGTGTCAAAAACTTTCAAAGGAAATACAAAGGGCATTTTGTGCAGAGGTTTTTTTACATTTCTACATTTTTTAACCTTTCTTTTTTCCATAGGTGCGGCGCCAGGAAAATTTTTAAGTAATTCTTCAAAACTATAGTAGCATTGCTGCTCTGCTAGTATATAGGTGATGCACAGTCTGTTACAGTCTAGTAGAGAGTATTTCTAAGTAAAAAATACGACTGCAGTGCAGGACAGTGTAGTATTTAGTGCAGTACATTGTGCGACTCAATACAGAAATACTCTTTTAGTGTTGCAAGTGGTACAGCTGGACTATTGCAGAAAATCTTGTGTATTACTACTGCAATAGATACGGGGTCTTTAGAGCCGTAAGTAGGGAACTTGGAGCCCCTGGAAAAATTTTTTTATCTTTTTTAGGCTTTGCTTAGGCTTAGGTATAGGTTTTAGCGATGTTTATTTTTGGCTCCAAATTCCCTCGGCTCCATCGACCCTAAACCCTGCAATAACCTAAGTGCCACATTCCTTGGTTTGCATTTATCCGGTTGCCAATGTAATTGTCCTAACTGCAGAACTACAAACCAATCACGGATAATAAAGAATTAAAGAAAAAAAATTGTATATTTTTTACCTGCAGCCTGAAGCCCAATTTTAAAAGTTAGGGTGTCTACAGCAACAATTAGGTTAACGTATTATTATTAGAGTGTCTACAGCAACATTAAGAATGAAACTTTTGAGTTCGGCTCTATGCAAGTTTGAACAAAAGGTTCCTACAATTCAGGAAACTCTTTTTTTACAATCAAATCTAACTAGCAATACGTCTTTATTTCGACGGCAAAAGCCACAATCAGTATAAACTGACTCATAAAATTTAAAGTAATATATTTGTCTGTTAATAAATAAAAAAGAGTCAGAGTTACAAGTAATTTATGATTATTCTGACTCATTTTGTCACGGCAACGACTAATATTACTATATTTCCGCACGCTACTTTGACTCTTTTTTGGGTAATATTGTGATATCCGAGCCCGCACCGATTCGTTTGTATAAAACGGAAGACATTGGTTCGAGAATGAAAAAACTTGTGAAATTTTTACAACGGCAATTGACATTACCTGAATTGTTTGCATGTGACACCGGGGAGAGAGAGATGATCTAATATAATTAAATGATAATGGGGGTGATTTATGCAACTTCTATATTCTATAAGTTGTGGAAACAAATTAAGGAAGAGACAAGTTCGTTTGCTGGAATCTTGCCACAACTTCCGTTTTATTGCTTGTTGAAGTTTTCGCATGTGACACCGGGAAGAAATGAATTAATTCTGATTGAATGATAATGGGAGTGGCTTATGCAACTTCTCCCCACCCATAAGTTGTGAAAGTGAATCAGAGAAGAAACAAGTTCGCTTACTGGAATTTTGCCAGAACTACCGATTTATTGGTCGTCAAATCGCTTAAGTCTTGCGTCTTTGATTGATATATTTGATGTTTGATTAGAATTAGATTTAAAATTTATCTTGACGTATTAAGGAACCCACTAAAGCGTTATCTTAAAAGGAAATAAAACGACCTTGGCGTTTCAAAGTGTTAGAAATTTCAAAAATTGCTTATATCTAACGCAATCAGAGAGCTTTGACAGCTTGATATTGGCAGCTTTTTAATTATATGTTATTAATCGGGACTAAAAAACTTAAGAATTTATCTTGCATTTTAAATTTTCCTGTGTGCTCAGCAGTAAAGCGTATCCATGAAACCCTTAACTTGGCAGTGGCACCATATGTTTTTTTTCTAATATTCCTGCCCCCGAATATCGTTTCTCTGGAACTCTGGCAATTTTAAACATATAAAGCTCATAATCTCGGGTAGCTTATTGCTCTGGAACTCAGAGCTCCAATGGAAACCATGGGGGTTTATAGAAAAAAGGCAATGGGGCAGCAAGAGCATATGGTATCTGAGTTAATATACTCTTTCACTAGTAAAACTACAGGAAAGACACTTTTTTACATATATTATAGGAATTCTGCATATAATTTTACTTGTTACATATGAAAAAAATTGTTTACAACTATGAAAAAGATTAAACTAAAAAAAAAACTTATTGTTTTTTAAAACAACTCGTTTATTTTTTAACAAGCTTCAACTTGATTATATAAATGGTTGTCATTGTCTCAGTTTTACCATATTAACGGTAAAACAGCAGACCAATCAATCAATCAAATATCTTTATTCACATAAATGTATATTTTTGATATTAATCACAAGGGTAATTCAAAAAATACATTGATTGATTTCACAAAATACAAAATGATACTTAAATTCTAGTCACTATGAATTGAATAGAAAGAGGATTGGTAACTGGGGTGATATTAATTATTTAGATCAAAATATCAAGTTTATTTAAAACCTAAGTAAGTAATATTTTTGAACATGAAAAACTTATCAATTCCATAAGAGTAGTTGAAGTTTTTATTTTATTTGTGTTAAAAACACAAAAGGCATCTATTGTTTATAAAGGCACCATTAACATCATATTTATAACCAACCGTTTCTTAAACACAAAAGAAAGTATTGCTTTAAGAAGCTTAGGCAAAACCCTAAATTCAATCTAAACCTTATCAACATTAATTTTATGTAATAAAATTAATTTTATGTATTTTATTAAATAGTGATATTTTGTTTATTTATTTTTGCTGTCTTCTTGAAGCGTGTCAAAACTGGAATACCGCACCTATAGACTGTTTAGCCTATGGTCTGTGGAGTACCGCAATCATAAACTGCGGTAGTTTATGGTCTGCGGAATACCGCAAACATAGACTGTAATACGGTGGAATCCGCCAAAATCTTCAGGAGTTCACGCTGTTCATTCAAGAGACACGTCTCTTGACAATAATTCATCTGCCGCCACGCTGATTACTGCCGGGTGTAATAAGTTGCAATCTCGCGCTAGGGAGTGACTTTACACAGTTTAAATCCACTTTAAACAGTTGAATGGGAGACGGCGAAAACTAGATATGGATCGCGACAAAAAAAAACGTCCGCGAAATAAGTCTATTAGCGAATGGGCGCGTGCGTCCACAGTATTAGAAACTTAATTTCCTCGGTTTGTAATATTAAAAATTTAAATTACATAGAAGTTCGACTTTATTATATATTTTTTGTAGCAGACTGCACACAGCACTGCAGAATAAGTTCGGGAGGAGATTTAAAGTTAAACAGTGTCATTATATGTCCGCTTTGAGCTTAGTTAATCTAATATCTTTACTTCAGGATTATTGCAGACGTCAACTGCAAACTTAGACAAAAAACTTGACATAAACACGTTTATAAAACGCCACTCAAAACATATGTAGCATATTTGTAGATCTTTCATGCTTCGAAGTTTTTATAAATTAAAAAAGCGGTTCAAACATAAATTTAGCTTCAAACTCTACTTGACTTACCTAATGTTTGTTTACATTTAAAATACGCCTTGTTTTTATATGTTTTTATGAATTTTTGTAATAGTTGCTTTTAAAAAGGTTCATTTTGTTTGCAAAATCCTTAGTTTTTAACAGTATCAAGAATATATAACGCAAAAAAATATCCGACTGTACCCTAAACTTTTGACCAAAATTTTGCGAAAAAAGTAGAATATTTAAATCCGTGTGCGAATTTTCTCCAAAAAATCCCCCATTTTCTGCTAGTTTTCGCGCGCTGCGATTTTTTACACAGTGTTAGTTTCTTCGCAGTGGGGACTGCGACTTCTTTTGTACTCTATGCTGCTTTTTTCGCACTGCAACTATTTTAGCACTGCGAGTCTAACTGCACAATAAAAAAATACAGACGCTGGTAATCATTTTCAATGGAGTAAAACACTTCGAAACTTGTTTTATTTAATTTTAAAACGCTGGAGAGTTACTTTATTTTATTAAAACTAAAAGGTTTTAACATTTTAAGGTAAAAAAACGACTTTTACTCATTTAAACACAAAATTTTTGCTTCGCTTTGTTTTTACTTTTTTTTGTTGTGCAGCCAGACTCGCAGTGCGAAAATAATCGCAGTGCAAATAAAGCAGTATAGAGGGCGAAAGAAGTCGCAGTCCCAACTGCAAGAAAACTAATACTGTGTTAAAAATCGCAGCGCGAAAAAACTAGCAGAAAACGGCGGATTTTTGCGAGAAAAGTCGCACACGAATTTGAAAGTGCGACTTTTCTCTTAAAATTTTGGTCAAAAATTTAGTGTACAGTAGGACATTCTCTATGTTATATATTCTTGACAGTAGTGACCAGAAAAAAGCATTAGTTATTTAGTTAGTTTAGTAGTTTATGAGCGAGTGAGCATTGATATAGGATTCAGCCGCACGATTCCAAAACTTCGCACATCCGGTGCAAAGCTCCGGAGCTTATATATCCAAGGAACATGAATAGTAAAAATGTAAAGATGGATAATAAAAGTTTTATATTGTTTGCAGTTTTTTTTAACAGGCTTAGGCTTAGGCTTTTTCATAGGCTTAGGCTTAGCCTAAGCCTAAGGGACCATAAAATGGCATTACCCGTTAGTTTAGCAGAATTTGAGTGAGTGACATTTGTAAGGCTTAATTTGTAATTTGTAACCCTACGATTCCATAACCACACAGATCCGGTGCTAAGCTCCGGAGCGTATATATCCAAGGAACATGAATAGTAAAAATGTAAACGGATAATAAAAGTTTTATATTGTTTGTAATTTTTTTTAATTTTTAACAGGCTTATGCTTAGGCTTAGCCTAAGCCTAAGGGACCATAAAATGGCATTACTCGTTAGTTTAGCAGAATTTGAGCGAGTGACATTTGTAAAGCTTAATTTGTAATTTGTAACCCTACAATTCCATAACCACACAGATCCGGTGCTAAACTCCGGAGTTTACAAACCTAAAGAGCATAAATAGTAAAAACATAAAGATGAATAATAGCAACATTGCGACCTAGATGAGTCACTAGTAAAACCTACCACCTGTCTTACAAAATTCAGGATCATCTTGTGTCACTACAACAGAACCAACCGGAAAGTAGGGTTAAAATGTCGTTACTACGGCAAAATGAGCCACTCTTATTATAAAATACACGCGACTGTGACACATTCTGTAGTTAATAGTGTTCTGTTTCAAATTTAAAATGAGTCACAGGCAAACACATTTTATAACAACTGTGGCTTATTTTGCCGTAGTAACGACGAAAATAATAATTCATTTTTTTACTGCTACATACATGTAATGAATCGCAAGCAGCTAAAAATCAACATGACTTGGGCTCATAACGTTTAGAATATTTGTACATTAAAAGATAAGAAGAGTCACAGTTACGATTATAACATAAGGATTCTGATTCATTTTGTCAGAGTAACAATGAAGAGTTTAACGCAAGCAAAAAGTTGGGTCACAATGACACCTGGGAAAAGCGGGAGACGCTAATATTAAAGTTCACGCCTTACTTACACTTTAGTAATGTGTCTAATACCTGTCTAATGTTAACAACAAGAAATTTAATTTAATTTAGATATGCATCGGTTTTGTTTTGCACGATTTATCCCCAGAAGAAAAACGCCAAACATTCGGCACCACCAACGATAAAAAAGGTAGTTTTTAGATTCCATTATTTTAATCAACTTTCTTTTCTAATTCCTTAATTTTGAAAAATTTAAATCCAAATGTTTATAATTTATAATATACTTATGTTCAATTACAATTAGGTAAAAATTTCCGAGTAAGAAAATAAACTAAATTATAAAAAAGAAAAACAGAAGTTTAAACATGAGCAAAAAACACTACTTTATTGTTGTTTTTTAATGTTTTATATCTTACTTACATTCAAAAAAGTGTTGTATAATTACACAATAAAAAACATTAATTATTTTCTTAATTCCTAATCAAATACTAGGTTAATCCACCAGCTTATTTAACTTCATTAGTTTTCGAAGTAAAAAACCGCGTTTTAAACGCCGCTGCTTAATATTCTACATTTTACGTTTTTCGCTTTCTGTCTCTTGTGATTAGCAGTTTTCACCCACACTTAATGCTGGTTCATACTTATGTAAAAACGTCCCTTGGACAAAGTCCAAAGGACGTTTTTACATAAGTATGAACCAGCCTTTAGAGTCAGAGTCACTTTGCCTCGGCATTTAAGACGCTATAATAATCAGAAAGGGTTAATATACAGTTGTTTTATTTTTTGTGTTTAGTTCCAAATCTCAAACTGTTCTGTTTAAAGCCCAGCTTACAAGACGACGGAACTTTAAAAGATTTGTGATATTTTTTCTTCACGACTTAGTTGAGTATAAAACGCCATACGCGTTTTACTTCCCCATTAGAGACGGTTAATTTAGGAGAGTTTTATTTTTTTTTAGTTCCCGATCATAGACTGTTCTATCCGAAGCCCAGTCTACACGATGACGGGACGTTGAAAGAGTTGGAGCTTTTCCTCCACGACTTGGGAGAGTCGACAAGTCTTAGACTGCGGCCGTCGGGCGAGTATTCCGTGGTTTCGACGGGAGTCCATCTGGTGGACAGATTGAAAAACGGCAGTCGCCTTCGCGTCGGCGCCGGTCATTTTCAAAACTGTCACTACGTCTTTCGGAGTGAAGACACCAGCGCCACCCTGTCGGACTGCGACGGAAACTTGGTGCGTTTTTTTACCCTCGTTACTACGCAGGATGAGTTACAATGCGCAAAAAGTAAATGCGAATGTGACTGATTTTAGTTACTAGGTTGCTGTATGAAGCTTAAAGTTTTCGTAATGTAAGGTTTTTTTACTGTTTAAAAGTTTTTGCTGCAAGAAATTTTAGCATTTTTAAAAGCAATATAAGGTCGTCAAAAAACGAGTCACACTCTTTATAATATACATGTGACTGCGATTTATTGTATAGTTATATAGTTACACACTTGGGTGCTGTATGAAATCTATAGAATGAATCACAATCACGTGTATATTACAAAGATTGTGACTCGTTTTTGCGACGACTTTATATAGCTTCTATAAAATGCTAAAAAAATTCTTTTAGCAAAAATTTTTAAACATTACAAAAAACTGGCATTTAATCGCAGTAAATTATTCCATGTTTAACATTGCAACTATTATAAAAGTTAACAGTGAGTTTAATGTTTATTTTTTTTGCAAAACTGACAATACAATGTAAATGTGCGTTTTTACCATTTTGCAAATAACCAAAAAATTTTCTTGTAGTCAAATACCCAAATAAATGATATAAACAATTCGAAATAAGTCCTTTGTCAAATTAGGGTGGGGGAGTTTCAACATAAGGATTAGAAAATGGCGTTATAAATATTACTTCAAATGTACTGCAATTTTTTGCTGTATTTGTGCAATAAGAAATTAAATTGTTAATATTACATTCATTTTATTCTAATTCTTACTTATTTTCTACAGTCATTACGATCAAGAATGCATTATCGTCGTCCCTACAGTAGAATAAGTCACAAGGGGTAAATGCAATTTTCTGTAAATCATTTTGATACTGAAAAGTACACTCAGTGAAAGCAAAGGTATCAATCAATCCACTTTTATTAAAATCATATTGGTTGATAAAATAAGCAATAAGATGGCATTCATATAAGTTTTGTCCTGATTCTGGAGGAATCTATCTTGGTAATTCTGTGACTGACTTTTTCTATAATATTAAACTAATTCTGTAATTTTCGTAATTTTGTGACTGACTTTTTAAATTTAAAAAGACAGTACAAAGTCATAGTCATATTGGTTTTAAACTGATAATCACACACTCGATTGACAATTCGTTGTGTTCAGCTAACTGTTCAAAAAACTCCTAACATGTGATTAAAATCTTCTGAGAATTGCGGCATGCCTTTCAATTATGATTTACAAATCACCAGATATTATTTTAAAATATAGTTTGTAATTATAAATATGCCAGCCAGATTTATTTGTCTGGACTGTATTTTTTTCAAATCTGCTTTTATTTCTAGTTTAAAATGGGTAAAACGCTTTAAAAAATTTTTCAATGTGACTCATTCAGGTATGCTTGATTGGAAATATGTTTTTAAAAAGAGAACACCATAATTAACGCATAAGGATTTTGATTACAATACATGAACAAAATCAAAAATCGAAGGAATGAAAAATATCAAAGGTTTTGAATTCAAAATATAATATTATTCTAATTATTAAAAGTATTTTAAAATGTTTAATTAAAGTTTAGATAATTATGTTTAATTTTTTTCTTTCGAAATTTTATTAAATCAAATTGAAAACGGGCATTTATCTCGAACAAAATAATAAAATCGAATTCGGCATTTTTTGAACCATTCTTAAAAACTTTGATTTAAAAAAAACGCACGCCTACATGTATGTATTTCGAGTCGAATGTTATAATCACAAAACAAAACTCACGCTTTTATTAATTATGTACATTTGATACATGCCTATTAAATACACAATAGATTTCACTATCGACGCTTTATTTATCTGGTTGTCTCAAATGTGACTTTATTAAACAGCGCCCGTCAAACTATTTCCGAAAAATATAGAAACTCTTAAACGCAAGAGAAAAATGCGTCAGAGTTACTTAATATTACACGTTAAGGGTCAGTTACACCGTTATACCCTTGGACCCAAGACATCATTGGTATTCTGCGTTTGAACCGCGCTAAAAATCAGAAAAGGCTAAGGGTCCAGCAAAAGTTTTTCCTGCTTAACATAGCATAGAACTGTGTAACTTCCAATGCACATATGAATTACGGAACTTAAAAACCGTTAATGTTTTGTCGTAGACAGATGTGAGCTCCTAAGCTCCGGAGCTTTGCTCTTTAGAGTTTCGAAACAACTCTCAAAGTTCTGTAGTTTCAACTTATTTTATGAATAAAGAGTTCTGTCATTGGTTATTTTGTTAAAATTTGTTGTACACTAAATGTTTTCAACAATTATTAAATTTAATAAAATTCTCTTAAAATGCAAACAGAATAGAAAAGAACAAAAATAGCTCATTTAAAAAGTTGAGTTCCTGAGCTCCATCTGCTTCAAATGGCTGGACATTCGAACAGGATATTTCATAGTAAGGACTTCACTAAACGATAGGTTCTCTGTACATGCCACCGACATCCTGTTCTAAAATTGTTTAAGGGATGAATTCCACGCAAGAAATAATACGGTTTGGTTGAAAAGTGCGT
>JASAMX010015223.1:0-30691 GCA_030248175.1 Microlaimidae sp. YZB2_3
CCACCGAATCCCGGATGTTCTCTTCCACAGATCTGGCCAGTTTCGTGTCCAAACCCAGGGCGTGGGCTCCGTTCGCCACGTTGATATACCAGTCCTTATCCTCGCCTAACTATAAAACAAAGCGGTGTCCGGAAAAAATACCTTCTGCAAAATATCTTCCGAAAAAAATATCTTCTTTCAGCAGTAAAAACTTTTAAAGCTTCTTTTAAACTTTTTTTTATGTCGTTTTAGCTTGATTTTAAGGTTTCGCTTAGGCTTACAAAAAAAAAAAGAATTTAAAAGTCTTTCAAAAATATCTTCCGAAGATTTTTTTGCCGAATGTATTTTTTGGGCGCCAAAAAAATACACCTGTCCACGCCCCCCCCCCCTGGATTTTATTTTAGGGTGGCAATTTCAAAACGGGGGGGGCACGTGGGGCAACTTTTTTGAAAGGGGAGGGGCAATAAAATGGGAGGAGTGCACCAATGATTGCAATTATAATTTTTAAAACAAAACAATAAGAAGAAGAAGAGGATGGATATGAATTAAAAAATTTACCCACGTTCTCTATGTATAGTTGGCGCAGTGCTGTGGGATAAATTGCAGGGTGGCACCCCCGCATCACCAATGATTGGAATTATTTTTGTGGAATAAAAAAAATTAGAAGAAGAGGATGATTAACATAAATTACAAATTTTATCTAGATTCTCTGATTATAGTTGGTGCGGTATTGCGGTGTTAAATCGCCACGTAAATGATGAAAGAATATTGATTGTAAGATAATGAGCGTTACAATTATAATAATAAATAGAAGAAGAGAAACATAAATTACAAAAAATTTTCCCAACGTTCTCTAATTATAGTGTGCACGGTGTAGTGGGACTAAACCGCAGCGTGGCGTTCCCGCGCCACCGAAGCTTATTATTTTTTTAAATAAAACTTTGAATTAATTTTGTTATCAGTAATGCAGGTGTAACGTCCAGAAATATGAGGCCGAATAAATTGAGTTTTTGAAAGAAAGATTGCGAAGTAATTTGCTGTTTTTAGCTTTTTTGGCTGAAAAATGAGCGATACAGGACTTGAACCTGTAATCTCCAGCCTCAGTACCTCATTGACTGACGTGCTGCGTTACACCATCGCTCGACAGTGTTACATTACAACTCCTATTTATAAGACGTCATATTTCTGAAACATTAACACAGCGGGAGTTGTGACACAGGAATTAAAAAAAGCACTTTGTTGTTTTCACCGCTTTTGGCGCGGTTGAAGTAGATGGCGCTGGGAACTGGTTCACCTTCCGCCACCAATTAAAACCCGTCTTCTGCATTTTTGTGCAGTTTCTATGAGGGGTTTTTCGTTGTCTGCTCTGTATAATCCTTATTGTTGCCAAAAGGCTGTTATTGTGCTGTTGGAAGTTTTTATTTGTTAATTTTTTCAGTTTTTTTATTTTGGTCAATAAATCGATAACAAGGACCTAAATGAAAAAGTGCTTCCTAAGAAAACTGCGTAAGTCTGTCTTCTTTCCAATGAGCCCATGTTTATTTTTGATTAATCATTAACGAATGAGGAATATCGGTTTTAAGGATTGAGCGTTGGAATAAAAATAATAATAATAAAAAGAAGAAGAAGCAGAAGAAGGTCCTGATTTTCAAAATTTACGTACGTTCTCTAATAATGGTTGGCGTGGCACAGCGGGGCTAAATCGCCCCGTAGCGCTCCCCCGCCATCCATGATCCTCGTAAATATCCATTTTTTCACCAAATATTTGCAAAACTTGCAAATCCGACTTCACTGACTGCTTTTATTACAAAAATAAATAATTGCACTTGTACATTGGACTGTCTGTTTAATGTCGATTATTTCAGAGCGTTAATTGCTCCGCTTCACCAAACAAATATTCTGGGTAAGTGGTTAATGATTTGATAATAATTTTGGCTGATTAATATTCTCATGGTAGGCCTAATTGTTTAAAAAATGTCCACTTTCAACACGCTTTTATTTTTCCCCATCCGAGAAAAAAAATTTTTTCCTTCAGCTGAGAAAGAGACAAAGGGAACCAAGTTAGACGGCGTGATACAAGAAGTCAAACAGTTTGAACTTAGTTTGCCACATGTTGGCGAAATGGAGATTAAGTCTCAAGATGTGGAGATTTCTTTGGAAAACAATACGTTTATATCAAGATACTTTATTCAACTCTCGCCCCTTTTGACCGCCCTTTATTTTATATATAAATCAAAAGTCGATATTGAAAGTCCGTGGTTTTCGTTCAAACGCCAATAATTACTTTTCAATTTAGAAAAAGCAACAGTTTATTCATGGTGGTGTCAATTAATATTTTTTTTTAATTTGTTGTCATGTTATATAAACGATTTTAGTATGTTTTATTTAACATTTCTAAATTTTTTGTAGTAAAATGGACCTCGTTGCTCAGCCCATATTCGTCCTGCTCTGCCGTTCTTCTGATCGTTGGTTCTGGTGGTTTAAGCCTTCAGGAAGTTAGCATTTGCTAAACTCCCAAAGTCCATGGCTGCGATTAAGTCCATGGCTAAAGAGCAGTCTGCTCATGTTGTCAATCTGTGTTTTAAAGTGGAAGGGCGTTGGCGCGTTGCCAATTCCACTTGGAATATTCCCTCTGCGTGGACTACCTGGGTCGTGAATTTGATTTGATCTGTTGTACACAATTTAATGGTATACTGTTGGATCCCAGCCCAAAGCAAATTTCCGCGTTTTTTTGCTTTTTTATTTACAGCATTTGAACCAAATGTTCATCTAGCTCCATTGGTCACTTACATACATTTGGAAGTTCATCAACGCCTTTGATGAAGAACTAAATTGGGGACTTGTTTGTTTCATAATCCAGGCCATCATAAAAGTTCCTGTGGCGCCGGAACCCATGGAAGCGGAACTGACGCTGCTAGCAGATGAAAATCCTGGTCTAGAACTGGCAGACATGATGGTTCAACCCGAAGCCATTGCGGCTTCTGTGGCACTGCCTGCTAACCCGGTGAAGGCTGCGCTTCTTCCGGCCACTGCTCTGGTAACTCAGCCCGTGGTGATTAAGCAGCCCGTTCAGGCCAATCCACGCTTTGAAGTGGAAGGGCGTTTCCGAGTAGCCCAAGCCCATTTGGATTACGTTCTCTGCATGGAAGATCAGGGCTGTTCTTTTGACTTGGTCCACAATTCGAGATTTGATGAAATTGCACTCGACCTCAGCCAGAAACGGATTTTGGCGTTTTTCCAATACGTTGACATAATATTTGGCGTCTCAACTTTTTACTCAGCCCGTTCACTTAGCCGCTTGCACACTTTTGCAAGTTAAATAAAGCCAGTAATAACAAACTTTATTGGGGTACGTGCTTAGGCCATAATCCCGGCCCATACTCCAGCATTTTTGTTGGTTTCAATTCCAACCCAGCTTTCAGCCGTGGAGTCCGGTGCGCCGCCACTTGTCAGATGCCAAGTATGCCCGTGGAGCAACAACAAGGAGCCACCATCCTTAAGCGCGTTATATGTGGGGAGTCGCCTCGTATTTGGTGCATCTCTTAAGCTAAATCCCAGAGGCGCGTTGATTTTCAGATCAACCCAGACAGCCCACCACAGTTTTTTTTTTTTGGAAAAACCATGGATTTAGCGGAAGACTCCGTCATAATGACTGTAAGAGTCTCGTGTTAGTACATCACAGAGCTGTGGGAAATGAACAACCACCAATGTTCATCTCGGCTGCTTTTAATAAATAATTTAAATAAATAATTAAAATTCAATTTTCGGTTACATATTTTCTTTTCAGTTTTTTTCTCGCTCATATATTCTATTATTATTAGAATACTTTTTTAAACATGCTCGATATGTATATTTTCATAATCTTGGTGCTAAATTTTTTTATTATGTGTAAGTTTGTGCCTTTTTCAATAGGGACTTGTTGTTTTAAAACTGTATACATATCCATTATTGCTCCTTTAACATTGTTAGTTTAATTTTCTTTTGACCTCATGTCTATACATAATGATCTTAAAGTTCATATTCCGCATATTAATAACAGTATTTTATCAAATTTTTGTACTGTTTTTTTTCTAAATTGCTCATGTAATAAGTCTCCAATTAATCATGTAAAAATATTAATTTGTGCTCTTTAAGTGTTTATCTCATTGCTCATTGTGCTTATTTTTTGTATTTTACTCGTTTTTAAAGTGAACGTTATATTTTTAATATGAATTTTAAGGACAAAATTTATCAACTGGGAGGGATATGTAAGGCTCCGCCTGTATTCAAAATTACCATAATCACATTTCTTTTAGCAAGCCAAGCTTTTTACAAAACCACTTTTTTTAAGCTTTTCCTTAACTATAAAAGTAATGCTTTAGCCGTAAACCGTCATTAATTTCTATGGTTTGGTAAGCTCTTTTCAAACTCTACCCAAAAGATGTTGCTTCTTCTTATACCCTGATATCAACCCTAAATTTCCTCTTCGATTCATCTTAATCGTATATTATCCTGTATGTTAAATTTGATCATAAATATATCATATATATGTGCAAGCAAAAACATTCTGGGGTTAACCAGGGGCCAAATTTACAAGATGCACTTATAAAAAAATGTTACTAACCTCTTTGTGCCACTAAGATTAGGGCAATATTAAAAGAAGGCGGGAAATTTTATTTACTAGTTTTTCCTAATCTTGGTGTCACTTAATGCCACCCTAATCTGATATGCAAAAAATAAAAAAACTTAGGCAATTATTTTTAAAATCAATTTTTCCGATTTGAAGGAACAAAAATAAAATAAACTTAAATAGATAAAACGCCCACTAGAAAATCTAACAAGGGAAGTTAAAAGTTTTGTTTAAATCATTGTATTTCTTAAATAATCAATAGAAACGCTTCTGGTAAATACGTATTTAAAATTTTGTATCTTGGTTTACTGTAGTATGGACAGCAAACAGGAAATCGCTGGCACAAAAAAGCGTCGACTTTAAAGCCAAAAAAATTAATTAATTTGACAATTAAAAAAACTTTTACAACCTCTGTTATTTTATTAATTTATGAATAAATTTTTTTGAAATTTTTATAAATTGTTGGATTTTTAACATCTTAAATAAAATAATATGGCTAAAACATTAATATTGTATTTTCAAAGTGATAGCTAAGATTTATAATTAGGAATCACTAATAGGTACTTTTGTATAAATTGATGAGCTTAAATCAAATTTGAAATTCTAATTGTAGGTTTTTTAAAATAAAAAAACTATGGTTAAATAATTTAAATCCAATTTTGAGGTGATAATCTTTGGATTTAAACAAAAGATAAGTAGTTTTTATGAAATTTGATGATGTTTATTATTATGAATCGGCTGTGTTTTAATTCACCGTAGGTGGCCATGATGAAGACATGGTCAGGAGCTTTTTAACTTCAGCAAAAATTAAACATTCGAGGAATTCTCCCAGAGTTTTGGGGTAATTTTATTTTCCAAATGTATGGGATGTTTGGTGGTTTTTAACGCCCCCCCACCCCTAAAAAAATCCTGAAACTACCGACACCACCTCCGCCCGCTCAAGTTTTCGTGATACCCTTGACACTCTTCCTTAAATTCCTAAAATCCTTTTTAAAACAGTATTAATTTTGGCTGAACAATTGTCGGAATGAGTATACACTTAAAAATCTGACTGAGTTTCATATGGATCAGCAATCTTGGTCCAGCGGCACCTTTCTTTCCTCACTCGCTGTCAACTATATTAAAACTAAAAAGCTCAATATTTTTTCAAAGCATTTAGATATAAAAGATACCTATAAAACTTTCAGAAAAAAGTGCAGCTAAAATTTAGAAAAATTTTGCCAATAAAGATAATAACTATTGCGTTTAATCCAAATAAATGACATCGTGGTATAGAAAATGCGTATGTAAAGATTTATATCGCTATTTGTTGGACTTTTTGTTGCAGATAAAAGTGCGCGTTTTATGTAGATCACTATGAGAGCAACAAGTTGCAGACTTCTTAGTTTGCATTATTTATCATTTCAAAATATGCAATATGGGATTCCCACTTATCTGCTAATGTCACTTACCATTAGGAATTCTAGTAAATACAACACTTCACTAAATAGCTTAGAAACACTTGCTAGCTGGGGTTTGTTAGGGCTTCTAATAAATTTGGCCCCAGGTGCAGTAGAAAAACTGCTAAACAACAAAGACAATTTTAATAAACATTCTGGATTACTCCAGATGCAGTTAACTACTGCAAATATAAACATCATGGAATTAACCACGTGCATCACAAAGACTACTAAACAGATAAAACATAATAACAAAACAATTTTAATAAGTATTCTCGATTATTTCAGATGCAATTAACTACTGCAAAAATAAACATCCTGGAATTAACCAGGTGCAGTGCAAAGACTGCTTTTTAGATAAAGCATAATAACAAAACAATTTCAATAAACATTCTGAATTACTCCAGATGCAGTTAACTACTCAAAATCGAACATTCCTTTCCTAACCTACCAGTGCAGCACAAAGACTGATTTTCAGATAAAACATAATAACAAAACAATTTTAATAAACATTCTGGATATGACTGCAGATGCTGCAAAAAAAATCCTGGATAAATAACCAGGTCCAGCCCACCAAAGACTGCTTTTCAGACACAAACCTAATAACAAAACAATTTTATAAACATTCTGCATTACTCCAAATACAGTTAACTGCTACAAAATCAAACATCCTGGTATTAACCAGGTGCAAAACAAAGACTGCTTTTCAGATAAAACATAATAACAAAACATATTTAATAAACATTCTGGATTACTCTAGATGCAGTTAGCTACTGCAAAAATAAACATTCTAAAATTAACCAGGTGCAGCACAAAAACTGTTTTTCACATAACAAAACAATTTCAATAAACATTCTGGATTACTCCAAACACAGTTACTACTGCAAAAATACACATCCTGGATCAACGCGATTAGGTTCAGCACAAGGACTGCTAAACAGATAAAATTATAATAATAAACTAAATTTAATAAATATTCTAGATTACTTCGGATGCAGTTTTAAAATCTACAAGAAAAAACATCCTGGGATTAACCAGGCGCAAGCCCAAGTCTGCAAAACTAACAAATCTGTGATAACCAGCTAAATTTTAACCACTGGAACAATCTGGATTTCAGAAGCCATGAATATTAAAATAAATTGTTACAAATATACTTTTCTATTAGTTTATTGTTTATAAGTGAGAATTTATTTAACATAGGTCGGTATTGGTAAGAAAACTTAAAAGTATTTAAATAAGTAATTTTTCCAGAAACTGTTTATTTCCAGAACGGTTATTTTGCAGAAACTTTTTATTTAAATCCAACGTCTCTTTTGGTGAGAATAAGTTGTTCAGTATAAAAATGTCCATGTTAATTTTTGTGCAGTTAAACCCTGTAAACTGTTTCTGATATAGTTTTTCAATGATACCTCATTTATCCATATTCATTTTATTTATTTGTGTAAAAAAACATAATTCAAAATGCTAATAAAATCAAAAATATATAATACTATATATTATATTAAGGAAAAATATGTCACTCCCCACTAGAAGTGAAACAATTTTGTGCCATTTTTTGAGCACTGTCATTAATTGTCATGCACAAAAAATGGCAAAACAACTGCCATTAATTGGGCAAGTGTCGTGTAAACGGGCACTGCCTAAAAACTAGCAGTATTTTCGCGAAACGAGACACAAACAGCCAATCACAGCAAACCAAAAGGTATGAATTTAAATACCCACCGATTTAATGTTTCAACATATCTTAATATATTTTTAGAAGCCGAGTTACCTGTTGTCAGGACAGTTTTAGCTTAAAACCGTGTAGACGATTAAAGAATCCGAGCCCTTTTTAAATAACAAGAGCTTGGCTCAATTTTGAAATGCATAAAACTGTTATTTGATCGAAAACCGCAGTTACCCAAATTTTATGGTGGGGTAGAGCCGTTAAAAATTCACAAAAGTACAATTGTAGTTGTAAACTTTTGCCTTCGATTAAGTTGAATTTTAATGATGTTTTTCTTTTTAAAGCAGCCAAAAAATACAATAATACAATAAAGACACTATAAGCCGTCTTTTCATAATGTTTTTTAAAAAACACATTTTTAAATTCATAGCAAGCCCTTAAAAATTCAGTATTTAAAATTGACCCCGTTTCAAGCTTTTTTGATTACCGCTGTTAGATTTTAAATTTAAAACACTTGCCACCGAAAGAAACTTTTAAAATTGAACTTGTAAAGTTAATAACATAAGTCAAAAAAAAACGGGGTAGCTGCGGTTTTTCATCATAACCCGGTTATGCAGTATGCACCCCAAAAAAAGCCACTCTTCTCCATAAAGAAGAGAGCTCGGATTAGTCGTCTGAACGGAGTTAGGTGAAGACCGTCCTGACGACAGGTGAATCTGCTTCTAAAAATATATTAAGATACGTTGAAACATTAACTCGGTGGGTATTTAAATTGTACCCTTTGGTTTGCTGTGATTGGCTGGTTGTGTCTGGTTTCGCGAAAATACTGCTAGTTTTTAGGCAGTGCCCATTTACACGACACTTGCCCAATTAATGGCAGTTGTTTTGCCATTTTTTGTGCATGACAATTAATGGCAGTGCTCAAAAAATGGCACAAAATCGTTTCACTTCTAGTAGGAAGTGACATATTTTTCCCTAATATAATATAAAGTATTATATATTTTTGATTAAATTACTGTTGAAAAACTCAGAAACATGGTATTTGATTATAATGTAAAAAAATGTTGGTTTTCCAATTAAGTCCCAACCAACTTAATCACTAACAATAAAACGGAAAAAAATTGTTAATTGAATTTGTAAAAGACAGTGCTTATGTTAAATTTGCAGGGTTTATTTTAAAACCAAATGACGAAATACCCATGGGAACAAATTGCAGTCCATTAATAGCTGATCTGACTTTGTCAATGTTGGAATATAGATTTATAAAGGATACTAAAAATATAGCTAAAAATATCACCGGATGATTTATATGGGGGTATATGTATGGTTATGCTGCTAATTTTTATGCTGGACAATGCATTTTTACTAAAAACTGTATGAGCGTTCTTCACAAATAAAAAAAACGAATAAGGATAAATGAGGTATCATTGAAAAACTTATAGTTCAAGAAATAGTTTAAAGGGTTTAAACTGCACAAAAAATTAACATGGACATTTTTATACTGAACAACTTATTCTCACCAGAGGAGACGTTGGATTTAATAAATAAAAAGTTTCTGGAAATAAACTGTTTCTGGAAATAAACAGTTTCTGGAAAAATTACTTATTAAAATACTTCTCAAGTTTTCTTACCAATACCGACCTATGTTAAATAAATTCTCACTTATAAACAATAAACTAATAGAAAAGTATATTTGTAACAATTTATTTTAATATTCATGGCTTCTGAAATCCAGATTGTTCCAGTGGTTAAAATTTAGCTGGTTATCACAGATTTATTAGTTTTGCAGACTTTGCGCTGCGCCTGGTTAATCCCAGGATGTTTTTTCTTGTAGATTTTAACTGCATCTGAAGTAATCTAGAATATTTATTAAATTTAGTTTATTATTATAATTTTATCTGTTTAGCAGTCCTTGTGCTGCACCTGGTTAATCCAGGATGTGTATTTTTGCAGTAGTTAACTGCGTTTGGAGTAATCCAGAATGTTTATTGAAATTGTTTTGTTATGTGAAAAACAGTTTTTGTGCTGCACCTGGTTAATTTTAGAATGTTTATTTTTGCAGTAGCTAACTGCATCTAGAGTAATCCAGAATGTTTATTAAAATTGGTTTGTTATTATGTTTTATCTGAAAAGCAGTCTTTGTTTTGCACCTGGTTAATCCCAGGATGTTTATTTTTGCAGCAGTTAATTGCATCTGGAGTAATCCAGAATGTTTATTAAAATTGTTTTGTTATTAGGTTTTGTCTGAAAAGCAGTCTTTGTGCTGCACCTGGTTAATTCCAGGATATTTTTTTGCAGCATCTGGAGTAATCCAGAATGTTTATTAAAATTGTTTTCTTATTATGTTTTATCTGAAAATCAGTCTTTGTGCTGCACCTGGTTAATCAAGGATGTTTATTTTGCAGTAGTTAACTGCATCTGGAGTAATTCAGAATGTTTATTGAAATTGTTTTGTTATTATGTTTTATCTGAAAAGCAGTCTTTGTGCTGCACCTGGTTAATTCCAGGATGTGTATTTTTGCAGTAGTTACTTGCATCTGAAATAATTGAGAATACTTATTAAAATTGTTTTGTTATTATGTTTTATCTGTTTAGTAGTCTTTGTGATGCACGTGGTTAATTCCAGAATGTTTATTTTTGCAGTAGTTAACTGCATCTGGAGTAATCCAGAATGTTTATTAAAATTGTCTTTGTTGTTTAGCAGTTTTTGTACTGCACCTGGGGCCAAATTTATGAGAAGCCCTAACAAGCCCCAGCTGGCAAGTGTCCCTAAGCTATTTAGTGAAGTGTTGTATTTACTAGAATTCTTAATGGTAAGCGACATTAGCAGATAAGTGGGAATCCCATATTGTATATTTTGAAATGATAAATAATGCAAACTAAGAAGTCTGCAACTTGTTGCTCTCATAGTGATCTACATAAAACGCGCACTTTTATCTGCAACAAAAAGTCCAACAAATAGCGATATAAATTTTTACATACGCATTTTCTATACCACGATGTCATTTATTTGGATTAAACGCAATAGTTGTTATCTTTATTAGCAAAATTTTTCTAAATTTTAGCTGCACTTTTTTTCTGAAAGTTTTATAGGTATCTTTTATATCTAAATGCTTTGAAAAAATATTGAGCTTTTTAGTTTTAATATAGTTGACAGCGGGTGAGGAAAGAAAGGTGCCACTGGACCAAGATTGCTGACCCATATGAAACTCAGTCAGATTTTTAAGTGTATACTCATTACGACAATTGTTCAGCCAAAATAAGTACTGTTTCAAAAAGGATTTTAGGAATTTAAGGAAGAGTGTCAAAGGTATCACGAAAACTTGAGCGGGCGGAGGTGGTGTCGGTAGTTTCAGGATTTTTTTAGGGGGGGGGGGCGTTAAAAACCACCAAACATCCCATACATTTGGAAAATAAAATTACCCCAAAACTCTGGGAGGATTCATCGAATGTGTAATTTTTGCTGAAGTTAAAAAGCTCCTGACTATGTCATCGTCATGGCCACCTACGGTGAATTTAAACACAGCCGATTCATTATAATAAACATCATAAAATTTCATAAAAACTACTTATCTTTTGTTTAAATCCAAAGATTATCACCTCAAAATTGGATTTAAATTATTTAACCATAGTTTTTTTATTTTAAAAAACCTACAATTAGAATTTCAAATTTGATTTAAGCTCATCAATTTATACAAAAGTACCTACTAGTGATTCCTAGTTATAAATCTTAGCTAACACTTTGAAAATAAAACATTAATGTTTTAGCCATATTATTTTATTTAAGATGTTAAAAATCCAACAATTTATAAAAATTTCAAAAAAATTTATTCATAAATTAATAAAATAACAAACAAGGTTGTAAAAGTTTTTTTAATTGTCAAATTAATTAATTTTTTTTGGCATTAAAGTCGACGCTTCTTTGTGCCAGCGATTTCCTGTTTGCTGTCCATACTACAGTAATCCAAGATACAAAATTTTAAATACATATTTACCAGAAGCGTTTTTATTGATTATTTAAGAAATACAATGATTTAAACAAAACTTTTAACTTTCCCTGTTAGATTTTCTAGTGGGCGTTTTATCTATTTAAGTTTATTTTATTTTTCTCCCTTCAAATCTGAAAAATTGATTTTAAAAATAATTGCCTAAGTTTTTTTATTTTTTTGCATATCAGATTAGGGTGGCATTAAGTGACACCAAGATTAGGAAAAACTAGTAAATAAAAATTCCCGCCTTCTTTTAATATTACCCTAATCTTAGTGGCACAAAGAGGTTAGTAACATTTTTTATAAGTGCATCTTGTAAATTTGGCCTCTGGTTAACCCCAGAATGCTTTTGCTTGCAATATATATGATATATTTATGATCAAATTTAACATACAGGATAATATACGATTAAGATGAATCGAAGAGGAAATTTAGGGTTGATATCAGGGTATAGGAAGAAGCAACATCTTTTGGGTAGAGTTTGAAAGGAGCTTACCAAACCATAGAAATTAAAAAACTAAATGCCAGAAAAGACTGAAACAAGTCTCTTTAAAATCTGTAAATTAATAACAGATTTTGTGAATTTTTCAGAAAGCAAAACGTACCGCCATATTAACGGCTTTTTAAAATCAAATATCAAGTTTTAAGTCCGAAAAACATTGAAAAATTCAGATTTAATATAAGGCGACTTTTAATTTAACAAATACATTGACAGCTTATTTGTTTTATGTAATAAATAGAAACATTAAAGAAAAAGTCGCCTTATATTAAATCTGAATTTTTCAATGTTTTTCGGACTTAAAACTTGATATTTGATTTTAAAAAGCCGTTAATATGGCGGTACGTTTTGCTTTCTGAAAAATTCACAAAATCTGTTATTAATTTACAGGTTTTAAAGAGACTTGTTTCAGTCTTTTCTGGCATTTAGTTTTTAGACTTATGTAGCTTTATACTATTCCATTTAATATAAGGCTTTTTTTTCGAAACTTTGTTTCGTCTTTTGCTAGAATTTCCGTCTTTTAATACATTAAATTCAATGTCATTTATTAAAGATATAAAACATTAAAAAATTTACTCATTTTAAAAGAAACGTCATGGTGTCCTCATGATATGAATACAATTATTTTCATATCCAAAACTTCAATGTAATTTTAAGCAGTATACTATACAAAAATTAAGTCTGGGTAACTCCGTAAAATTGTATGGAACCTGAAAGAACCATATAAAATAGTGTGTTTTTCTTCTGTTTAAATTTTTTTGTTAGACCTGATTTAACCACTTTTTTTGGAAATTAGCTTTATTTGGACTTTTGTTTTGTGCTTGATTTTTCTGGATTGATGGTTTATTTTTAAACAACAAAACCACACCATTGTAAATGGTTTTTCCAGGTTCCATACAATTTTACGAGGTTACCCAGCTACCAGTCTTTTCTCGCATTAAATTTTTGGAGTGATTGTAGCTTCATAGTATTCCATATAAAAAAGAGTTTTTTTCTGTTTCGATTTTGATAAATTTCCGTCTATTGAAACATTGTACCCCGCAGCGCTCACACGTCACCCAAGATTTATTTCATTTTATTTTTTAAAATATTTTTATTGTTGCCATATGGCTGCTAATTAGTGGTAAGGATATTTTTTTCGCTCTTCTCGTTGAAAATTAGTAATTTTTATAAAAAGGTAAGGAATTATAATTTAAACCAAAAAAATAACCACAAGAGAATGTGTATTACTGAATGAAGTTACTTAATATGTAATTCAGTAAGGAAAAAAAGTGTCACACAAGTACCCCAGTACCTAATGGGTAACTTAGAAAAAAACTGGTCGTTTTTCACATGAACAGAGGTTTAACTACGGGCAATAGAGCATATTCGAGAATAAAATTCAGGTGCGGGGGGCAATTTAGCATCTACGTGCAAAAAATCAGCTCCAAATATTTACCACAGGAAAAAATTTTTGGGGGACCCCAAAAAAAAAAAAAAAAACCAAAAAAAAGTTAAGCAAATTAAGCTTATTAGTATGAAATTCAGGTATGTTTAGCAAAAGTTTTTAGGTTTTTAATATCAGAAAAATATGGGTAATATTTTAGTTATGTAAAATGTTTAGATTTTTAATTGGCTAAAAAACTATTAAAGGTTTTGTTGATTTCGATGACGCCATCAATATGGTTAACCGCGCAGTGACTTAACCCATTTAATATAAGGGAAAGAGCGCTCCGCGCTCTTCTGTCTTTCTTGGCTTTTAGTTTTTAGTCTTATGTAGCTTTATATCTATCTCTTTTAATATAAGGCTTTTTTTCATATCTTTGTTTTGTCTTTTGCTAGTTTTTCTGCCTTTTAATGCATTAAATTCATTGTCTTTTATTAAATATTTAAAAAATTAAAAATTTTACTCTTTTTAAAAGAAACGTCTTGGTGTCTTCTTGATATGAATATATTTATTTTCTTATCTAAAACTTCATTGTATTTTTAAGCAGTATACTATACAAAATTTATGTCTGGGTATTTTTTTTTATTTTTTTTTTTTTTTTTTTTTTAAAAATATGGGTAATATTCTAAGTTATGTAAAATGTTTAGATTTTTAATTGGCTAAAAAACTATTAAAGGTTTTGTTGATTTCGATGACGCCATCAACAACGGTTAACCGCGCAGTGACTTAACCCATTTAATATAAGGGAAAGAGCGCTCCGCGCTCTTCCCTGATGACGGTTTACGGCTAAAGCATTAGTTTTATAGTTAGGGAAAAGCTTACAAAAAGTGGTTTTATAAAAAGCTTGGCTTGCGAAAAGAAATGTGATTATGGTAATTTTGAATACAGGCGGAGCCTTACATATCCCTCCCAGTTGATAAATTTTGTCCTTAAAATTCATATTAAAAATATAACGTTCACTTTAAAAACGAGTAAAATACAAAAAAATAAGCACAATGAGCAATGAGATAAACACTTAAAGAGCACAAATTAAAATTTTACATAAACGATTGGAGATTTATTACATGCGCAATTTATTAAAAAAACAGTACAAAAATTTAATAAAATACTGTTATTAATACGCGGAATATGAGCTTGAAGATCATTATATATAGACATGAGGTCAAAAGAAAATCTAAACTAACAATGTTAAATAAGCAATAATGAAGATGTATACAGGTATTAAAGCAACACGTCCATAATGAGAAAAGCACAAACTTACACATAATAAAAAATAAAGCACCAAAATTATGAAAATATACAAATCTAGCATGTTTAAAAAAATATTGTAATAATAATAAAATATATGAGCGGGAAAAAAACTGAAAAGAAAATATGTAACCGAAAATTGAATTTTAATTATTTATTTAATTTATTAATTAAAAGCAGCCGAGATGAACATTGGTGGTTGTTCATTTCCCACAGCTCTGTGATGTACTGACACGAGACTCTTACAGTCATTATGACGGAGTCTTCCGCTAAATCCATGGTTTTTCCAAAAAAAAACTGTGGTCGGGCTGTCTGGGTTGATCTGAAATTCAACGCGCCTCTGGAATTTAGCTTAAGAGATGCACCAAATACCGGGCGACTCCCCGGATATAACGCGCGTAAGGATGGTGGCTCCTTGTTGTTGCTCCACGGGCATACTTGGCATCTGACAAGTGGCAGCGCACTGGACTCCACGGCTGAAAGCTGGGTTGGAATTGAAACCAACAAAAATGCTGGAGTATGGGCCGGGATTATGGCCTAAGCACGTACCCCAATAAAGTTTGTTATTACTGGCTTTATTGAACTTGCAAAAGTGTGCAAGTGGCTAAGTGAACGGGCTGAGTAAAAAGTTGCAACGCCAAATATTATGTCACTGTATTGGAAAAACGCCAAAATCCGTTTCTGGCTAAGGTCGAGTGCAATTTCATCAAATCTCGAATTGTGGACCAAGTCAAAAGAACAGCCCTGATCTTCCATGCAGAGAACGTAATCCAAGTGGACTTGGGCTACTCGGAAACGCCCTTCCACTTCAAAGCGTGGATTGGCCTGAACGGGCTGCTTAATCACCACGGGCTGAGTTACCAGAGCAGTGGCCGGAAGAAGCGCAGCCTTCACCGGGTTAGCAGGCAGTGCCACAGAAACCGCAATGGCTTTGGGCTGAACCATGATGTCTGCCAGTTCTAGAACAGGATTTTCATCTGCTATCAGCGTCAGTTCCACTTCCATGGGTTCCGGCGCCACAGGAACCTTTATGAAACAAACAAGTCCCCAATTTATTTCTTCATCATAGGCGTTGATGAACTTCCAAATGTATGTGAGTGACTAATGGAGCGAGATGAATATTTGGTTCAAATGCTGTAAATAAAAAAGCAAAAAAAGCAAAAAAACGAGGAAATTTGCTTTGGGCTGGGATCCAACAGGATACCATTAAATTGTGTACAACAGACCAAATCAAATTCACGACCCAGGTAGTCCACGCAGAGGGAATATTCCAAGTGGAATTGGCAACGCGCTAACGCCCTTCCACTTTAAAACACAGATTGACAACATGAGCAGACTGCTCTTTAGCCATGGACTTAATAGCAGCCATGGACTTCGGGAGTTTAGCAAATACTAACTTCCTGAAGGCTTAAACCACCAGAACCAACGATCAGAAGAACGGCAGAACCGGACAAATATGGGCTGAACAACGAAGTCCATTTTACTACAAAAAATTTAGAAATGTTAAATAAAACATACTAAAATCGTTTATATAACATGACAACAAATTAATAAAAATATTAATTGACACTACCATGAATAAAATGTTGCTTTTTCTAAATTGAAAAGTAACTATTGGCGTAGTTTAATTTGAACAAAAACCACGGACTTTCAATATCGAGTTTTGATTTATATATAAAATAAATTGCGGTCAAAAGGGGCGAGAGTTGAATAAAGTATCTTGATATAAACGTATTGTTTTCGGAAGGAATCTCCAGATCTTGAGACTTAATCTCCATTTCGCCAACATGTGGCAAACTAAGTTCAAACTGTTTGACTTGAGCTTGTATCACGCCGTCTAACTTGGTTCCCTTTGTCTCTTTATCAGCTGAAGGAAAAAATTTTTTTTCTCGGATATGGAAAAATAAAAGCGTGTTGAAAGTTGACATTTTTTAAACAATTACCATGAGAATATTAATCAGCCAAAATTATTATCAAATCATTAACCACTTACCCAGAATATTTGTTTGGTGAAGCGGAGCAATTAACGCTCTGAAATAATCGACATTAAACAGACAGTCCAATGTACAAGTGCAATTATTTATTTTTGTAATAAAAGCAGTCAGCGAAGTCGCATTTGCAAGTTTTGCAAATATTTGGTGAAAAAATGGATATTTACGTGGATCATGGGTGGGCGCGGAAGCGCCACGGAGCGATTTAGCCCCGCGGTGCCACGCCAACCATTATTAGAGAATGTACGTAAATTTTGAAAATCAGGACCTTCTTCTGCTTCTTCTTCTTCTTCTTATTTTTATTCCAACGCTCAATCCTTAAAAGCGATATTCCTCATTCGTTACTGATTGATCAAAAATAAACATGGGCTCATTGGAAAGAAGAAAGACTTACGCAGCGTTCTTAGGAAGCACTTTTTCATTTAGGTCCTTGTTATCGATTTATTGATCAAAATAAAAAAACTGAAAAAATTAACAAATAACAACCCAACCGCACAATAATAGCCTTTTGGCAACAATAAGGTTTGTACAGAACAGACAACCAACATCCCCTCATAGAAACTGCACAAAACGCAGAAGACGGGTTTTAATTGGTGGCGGAAAGCGAACCAGTTTCCAGCGCCATCTACTTCAACCGCGCCGAAAGCGGCGAAAACAACAAAGTGCATTTTTTAATTTTTGCATTACTGATAACAAAATTAATTCAAAGTTTTTTTTTAAAATAATTTTTTTAATTTTTTAATTTTGCATTTAATTGCATTTTTTGATCTTATAAAAGCTTCGGTGGCGCGGGAACGCCACGCGGCGGTTTAGTCCCACTACACCGTGCACACTATAATTAGAGAACGTTGGGAAAATTTTTTGTAATTTATGTTTCTCTTCTTCTATTTATTATTATAATTATAACGCTCATTATCTTACAATCAATATTCTTCCTTCCTTTAGGTGTCGATACCGCACCAACTATAATCAGAGAATCTAGATAAAATTTGTAATTTATGTTCATCATCCTCTTCTTCTAATTTTTTTTATACCACAAAAATAATTCCAATCATTGGTGATGCGGGGGTGCCACCCTGCAATTTATCCCACAGCACTGCGCCAACTATACATTGAGAACGTGGGTAAACTTTGTAATTCATATTCAACCTATTCTTCTTATTATTATTTTGTTTTAAAAATTATATTTGCAATCATTGGTGCACGCCGCCATCCCACCAACTATATTTAGAGAGCGTAGGTAAACTTTGTCTGGAACGCCACTGCACCGCACTAACTATAATTAAACAACGTGAGTAATTTTTTTAATTTAAATTTATTATCTTCTTCTTATTATTATTTATTTTTATTATAAATAAATTATCGGTGGCGCGGGAGCGCCACACGGAGACTAAGCCCCACGGCACTGCTTAAGCTATAATTAAAGAACGTGGCTAAATTTAGTATTATGTTCTCCTTCTCCTTATTATTAATATTTTAGTCTTGAACGCTTATATCTTAAACCCAGTATTTCTCCCTCGTAAAAAACATGGGTTCTTTGGAAATCGTAGAAAATTGCGCAATACTTCTTAGGAACTACTTTTTATTAATAGATAATATGTGTTTTATTGACAATATTAAAACTGTTAAAAAGTATATCTTGGCAACGGAATGTTCTAAACATATGTCATTACGCAGCTAAAACCATAGTTTATTAGACTATTTTTCAATTTCATTTAAAAAAGCAATAGACTAGGCTTGAAAAATGCTCTAATAATAGAACAGGAAAAAGGGGCGATTTTTCCACGGGCGTATGTTTAGACAGAAAAGATGTGGACTAATCTGAAATGAACATTATGTGGACTATAGGAAATTTGCATTTGGTATGGGAATCTGAAATGAACATTATGTGGACTATAGGAAATTTGCATTTGGTATGGGCAGCTGCTCGCTGAATAAAAATTTCTACCATATGATGATCATTTGTTTATACATTGATCTAATCACACAGCACTGTTTCTTTTTTTTAGTGTGATGAAATGTCAATTGAAAAAATCATACTCACAGCAATCTTTGACAAGCGTGAAATCGGCCTTTTTTCAAATTTATAGTTGTTTCTTTCACAATACAAATATAGCCTTCTAATTTAAAAAGTGGTGATTTCGCGCTTGTCAAAGATTGCTGTGAGAATGATTTTTTCAATTGACATTTCATTAGACTAAAAAAAGAAACAGTACTGTGTGATTAGATCAATGTATAAACAAATCATTATCATATGGTAGAAATTTTTTTTCAGTGAGCAGCTGCCCATACCAAATGCAAATTTCCTATATTCCACATAATGTCTATTTCAGACTCGTCCACATCTTTTCTGTCTGAACATACGCCCAGGGAAAAACCGCCCTTCCCGGGGAAAAATCGCCTCTTTTTCCTGCTCTATTATTAGAGCATTTTTCAAGGCTAGTATGTATTTTTAATATAAGCATTGATATATTAAAATAACGGTCGTATTGATTATATGTAATACAAATCTTAATATATTAATATTTCTTATAAAACTCGCATCCTGTAAATAAAAATATATTCATGTGGTTTTTAATACTCAAAAATTTTTATAAGAACTTATAAGCAAAATAAGCCTACTTAAGTAAATCAATTTTAATATATCTTAATATAGCATAAGAAATATTCTTATATATAAAAAAACGCTTTAGATAGTTCTGAGAATAAAATTCGAAATACATCTCAGTTTTAAAAACCCAAAGAAGCGTTTAAAATTTAAGCAATCTAAGTGGTTGTTACACCGGTTTGCCTCCGGTTCGTTTGATAGGTAAATGAACCAAAATCACATAAATAGATAGAGAATAAATTGAATACAGTTTGGTTGAAAGTGCGTTCGCAACTGTCAATGCAACTTTGCCTTTTTGTTGGAAAACCGCTGAAGGTACTATTACTAAAATAGACATCATACGAAACCATCAATAAGCTGCGTGCAAATTATGCTTATGAAAATTATTTCTGACGTGAGTTTGTTGAATTGCAAAGACGAGTGCCGGGACAATCCGTTTTGATATCTTAATATAGCATAAGAAATATTCTTATATATAAAAAAAAACGCTTTAGATAGTTCTGTGGGTAAAATTGGAAATACATCTCAGTTTTAAAAACCCAAGGAAGCGTTTAAAACTTAAGCAATCTAAGTGGTTGTTACACCGGTTTGCCTCCGGTTCGTTTGATAGGTAAATGAACCAAAGTTACATAAATCAAAAGATAAAAAAATAAATTGAATACAGTTTGGTTGAAAGTGCGTTCACAACTGTCAATGCACCTTTGCCTTTTTGTTGGAAAACCGCTGAAGGTACTATTACTAAAATAGACATCATACGAAACCATCAATAAGCTGCGTGCAAATTATGCTTATGAAAATTATTTCTGACGTGAGTTTGTTGAATTGCAAAGACGAGTGCCGGGACAATCCGTTTTGATATCTTAATATAGCATAAGAAATATTCTTATATATATAAAAAACGCTTTAGATAGTTCTGTGGGTAAAATTGGAAATACATCTCAGTTTTAAAAACCCAAGGAAGCGTTTAAAACTTAAGCAATCTAAGTGGTTGTTACACCGGTTTGCCTCCGGTTCGTTTGATAGGTAAATGAACCAAAGTTACATAAATCAAAAGATAAAGAATAAATTGAATACAGTTTGGTTGAAAGTGCGTTCACAACTGTCAATGCACCTTTGCCTTTTTGTTGGAAAACCGCTGAAGGTACTATTACTAAAATAGACATCATACGAAACCATCAATAAGCTGCGTGCAAATTATGCTTATGAAAATTATTTCTGACGTGAGTTTGTTGAATTGCAAGGACGAGCGCCGGGACAAGCCGTTTTGAGGCCACGTCAATCCGTAGGCCGGTTGTTCAACGGCGTCCTTAGTTTAACTGGGCGCTCAAACCTCAAAGGAGTCCCTTAGATAAGAGGATCCTTTTCTGTGGTTGATCAAAACAATTTAACGGGCCGCTTATCTAAGGGGTCCCTTAAATATTTAAGGAACCCCTTATTTCACGCATTCTTCTGTTTATCGCGTGTATTAAACACATTAGTCTGTTTATTATACGTCCAGAACAGTCCAAACAACATCTACTTGAAATATTTTAGTGTTTTTTTTGTATTTAATTAAGCATCACAAAATGTTTTTTTTCTGATTAACTAAAAGATTTACATATGAGAAATCTTAGTTACGCTTAATATAGCTCTAAATAATGTCAAAAGTTAACAAAAATACTCGAAATTGTTTTAATACAGTTGTTTAATCTCCGGTTTTCGAAAAAAATTGGTAAAAATCTATGGTTTCATAAAGAATTCTTATTTCGCGGCGGGACCGCAGACCCAAATTCTTGTAATGCTAGGTAGGTCTATTGTGGCAGTTTTTCATAACTTCCAAAGTTAGGTAGTTAGGTAAAAATAAACCGAATTAGAAAAAACGCTCAATTAAATAACAGACAAATCAAAATTGTTTAAAAAATGCGCGTGCATGTTCAATATGCGTGGCAAACTTTAACGAGCTAAATAGTACACGCGGCGACGAATATCAAAAAGAGAACGATTTATGATCCAAAACTTACCGTGAACGGAATAATTTTTTGGGGAGGTAATTTATATTCCCCTGAGCTGTAAAAACATTTGGGGGTACAAATCAAAAATATACCCTAAAATCAAAAAAAAAATTTGCAATATTATTTTATATTTCAAGTTTGAAAACATAATTTCCCATAATATAATTATTTTAAGATTTATTAATATGGTCTCAATTAAAAAATAATGTTATTTTATTTTAAAACAAAAAAGAAAATTATTAGCGTCTCAAGTTGATTCTCGTATAACTAAAAATATATAATATACCAAAAAATGTGCAACTCCTATATAAAAAAGTACAAAAAAGTAGGCCATTATAATGAGCCTCTCCATTTAAATAGCACCCTCCATTATAATGGCATAGTAGCCATTTTAATTCGGCGAATTAAAATGGAGAGGAAGCCATTATAATACCCATTTATTGATTTAATTACACTTCATATACTCACAAGTGTAATACTGTTCCGGCCGCATGAGTTTTATCATGTTGGACAGTATTACACCAACACGAAAAAACTTGTGCGGCCCGGACAGTATTACACTTATGAGTAGGGTAACTGACTTAATTTCGGCCACGCCTTAATTTCGGCCACCAATTTAGAGTGTTAGAAAATTGGCTTATTTTTAAAACACAAAAGAACTAGCACAAAAGTAACTGGATTAATGTTGAATAAAGTGTTTTTGCAAAAGTTTTTAATTTTTGTTATTCTACATTATGAATATTTTCATACAAAAAGTAAATTTTTTGTGATTTTCTTAATTTTTGCTTTGTGTTTAAACTGCATCAAATTTAGAAAGAAGCAATATATAACCCTAAAATATCTTCTATTTAAGGCTCAAAGTTGTTAATTTTCATGTTTTAATATTTTCTTCGAAATCATTTTGCAATGCGTTTAACTAACTGCGCATTTTAAGATTCCGTTAATTTCGGCCACCTGAAAATTTAGGTGAAAGAACTTGCCGTTTTTTGCTGTTTTTAAATATCATTGTACTACAGTATTTATAAAGAATTTTTTTTCCTCGTTTGACTTTGTTTTGACGTTTTTTAGGCCAAAAATAAAAATTGAACAAAAAATACAAGTTATCAAAACTTGTTTTTTAAGGTTTTGACATAATTATTTAAAGTCTTGCTAATAACTATTAAAGTTCGCAAACGGGAAAAAATAAGTAATATGTACTAAGAACAATACCTAAGGGTAAATTTGCAACCTTTAGAAATTTTTATTGTTCCTTTAAGCAATAGTTATGGTCAGTTTTTTGTAGGTGGCCGAAATAAATGGCACGCGCCTTAACTTCGGCCATTTTAAAAAAACCTTCACTGATTTTTAAGTGTAACAGAAATATTCAAATTTTGGACTGGAATAACAAATATAGCTATTGTTTGATTTTTAGGCCAAATTTTGGCTTGATTGAAAAAGCCAGTAAAAACTTATTCAAAAAAATTAAAAAAAGTGGCCGAAATTAAGTCAGTTACCCTATATAATAAAGTGAAATTAAATAATTAATGGATGTTATAATGGCTTCCTCTCCATTTTAACTCGCCGAATTAAAATGACTACTATGACATTATAATGGAGGGTGCCATTTAAATGGAGAGGCTCATAATGGCCTACTTTGACTTACTTTTTTATATAGGAGTTGCACATTTTTCAGTATATTATATATTTTTAGTTTTATTAGATTTTTTAATCACACTTTTTATTAAATCAATTGATTTTAAAAGGTTTTACCCAAATGCAAAGATATTGGAAAAACAATTTAATTTTAACTTTGAACCAAACCATAGAAAATTTATTTCAAATATTTTTTCTGCCATTTTAAGAACAAATGAAGACACAAAAAATCTTTCAAATTCCGAACCTTTGTTCGTTTCTATTTTTTTCCGAACTCCGACTGTAAATAACTCTTTTTGTCTACTACGAGTATTAAAGAGCAACGCTATTAAAAATTTATAAAAAACCATTAGACCCAATCAACCAAAAAGCCACCAACTGAACAATTAAATTGAGTTGTATTGTTTGGATTTTTTTAAGTGGACGTTTCTTTCATGACGCAGAAATTACTCTAGTGCCACAGGAAAAAAGAAAAATTACTCCTATAAAATGTATTGACGTCATAGAGGTCAAATCATGTTCCCATATGTTGTGGCGGATAAAGAAACTCGAAAGGTCAAATGAATATTTCATACTTGGAGAAATAGAGGATTTGTCTAAAAAAATTTTTTTATTGGTGTCAAAAATTGTTTTTTGTAACATTTTTTAAAATGCTAACTTTTTATGTCACATTTTAAAAATATAATGAAAGTGTTAAAATATTTCCGGATTCAACCCATTAAACCTTGTTTGATTTCGCTTGCGCTTGTTTAAAATTCTAATTTACGCTCACAATTTTGCTCTAAACTTTTTTATGTGCAGAATGGTGATGTTTCTACGCTCCAATATCATGCTCCGGAGCCTTGACCATTTAAAACGAAGAGAACTATGGTGCTTTGCTAGTTTATTGAGTAAAGTAAAGCTTATTCAGGCTCGTAATATGTGTTAGATTATTTTATTTGCATTTTCAGTACTATATTTATGGTATTTAAAAAGTTTGGGAAAAACTTAGTTCACAATTTTTTTGAAACAATCATCTATAAAATTACTTTTTAATTATTCATGATTTAATGCAAAAATAAGGCAGAGAAGGGTTGCTCCTTGTTCTTAAAAGCGGAGCTCAGAATTTTGTGGAACTTCTCTTGTACAGAAAATCGAAAATCAAATCGAAAATTACATTCTGTAAAAGACGCATTAATAATCAAAAAGTGTTAATCCATAGTTTTAATTAAAATTTTAGAAATTTGGTTGTAAACTTTATTTTTTCATCACACTCTAAAGTAGCTAAATTAATTTGATGAATTTTCACAAAAATTGGGGTAATTAGGTAAAACGTTAACGCTTAAAATAAACTATACTGTTCGATTTTCAAAAATTGATTTTAATGTTAACATTTAATATTAAAAAAGGTATTGACTTTATTGCTAACATTTTAATTAATTACACAATTTTTACTCCTTTTGATGACAATTTTTAAACCGTCATTTGTGCTATGTTATGTTTAGATCCTATAAAAAAACACAAAACAATAAAACTGTATTTTTCAAACCAAAAAAATTACTGTTTTACTGGATCTTGTTGGCTAGCAATCAAAATTTAAGGATACAATGTGGAAAAAAATCAACTAAGATTTTTTAATATAGTTGTTTCTTCTTCATAGGTTTTTTTGATTACCAAATAAATCTTTAAAAAGATTAAACCATGTTTTTAACATCAAAACCTCAGTAACATTAAAATTTTAAGATTAAAACTAGATTTAAATAATTTTTTTAGATTTATGAAGACTAAAATCATTTTTATCAAACGGTTTTATTTCTAGCTATAATGCAAGTCTAACGTAATTTTTTTTAACTCATATTTGGTTTTTTGTGTAATAAAAGTATTATTTTGAAAACAATATTATTGTAATACCGCGTTTGGGTTTTTTACTTTCCTTCAGTTTATTTTTGCTTTTTTTTTATAAAAATAAATGGTAATTTCTTCTATTTTTTGACAAATCCGCATTCGCCATTAAGTAAAAATTAGTGAGTTTTGTTTATATTATGTTATTTACATTTTTTCAATGTATAATTGATAAATAGAAGTGTTCTTATGTTTTTTCCAAGCTTTTACCCAGCACGTATGTTTTTATATCCAAATACACGGGTATGGGACAAAATCACTCTTTTGTGCTTTGAGTACAAATTAACTGGACTTGCAAAAACCTGTGCGTAAACAGTTTCTACATAAGCTCCATGTGAACAATAAAACAGTTTTATAACTAATTATTTATGGTTTTTATTTCAATTTTTTATGAGAATCCATGAAAGAAAAATAAAGCAGACTTGTTTTGTAAACGGAAAGGAACGTTCTTGTTCCGTAATCAAACCTGGGGTCTCCTTTGCTTATATGTAAGGCCTTTTATTAAAAGTTTGGCGCAACCAGTGCATCACACGGGCAGTGTTTGATTATCTTACAAAGTGTATTGTACTCCCAATTATCGTTCCAAAAAATTATGTTATGTATCGTCCCAAAAAAATGTTATGTATTGTCCCAAAAAAAAGAAATTCCACGTCAAAGTAAAGTTTAAAGTTAGCTGTTGTGGTTCGGCCTCTAATCTTGATCCATTGTTTGTTATTAGATGTACTTTTTAAGTGTTACGTTTTTATTTATATATTTTCAATGTCATTTTAATGGATGGATCGTTTGTAGTGAATGACTCTCAATTTTGGCAGTTTTAAAGAAAAAAACACCCCCAATTATGGAATTGTTTTACAAGTGGCGATGTTTTTTTCTGATTTTGACTTTTTTAACGCCAACGGGCTTCGCAGAGCTCAGTAGTTTTAACGATACTATACACGCCGTCAACACTCTCACGTTAAAAATCAGCACTTTAAATACGGCCTTTGAAAGTAAAGGAGTGAAGGTTTTCGAAAAAGCATTACGGGTATAACTATTTTTTTTTTAAATTTACATATTTTTAGCTGTTGTGTTTTTACTAAACAGTGTTGTTTTTTCTTATTGTTACTGGAAATTCGCCAGGGTCATTTTATCAATTCAATTTAAAGATCAAATAAAGAAGAAATAAGATCAAATTAATTCTCTTTTATTTTAAAAAAGTGTTTAAAATGAGTGCATTGTTTAAAAATCATTAATTTAAATTCCTTTTTTTATTTTCTTAATATAATCTGTTATAAGGAACAAACAAGTCGCACTCATTAGTTCTTTTTGTCCGTTGTTTGCTGAGTGGTGACCAAAATTTAAGGTTCAAAATTCTAAATTAAAAAAAACGACAGTTGTTGCTGTTGTTATTATTAAGCCACCGGTTTGAAACCCAGGAAATTTTCTAAGATTGATGTGCTCCAACTTTTGGGAAAGCTAAATTTTTTTCGTGCCCTAAGGCATTGCACTGCATTGAAGTGGTAAAATTTTTTTTAAAATGTGGGGGTTTCAGGACTACCCCCCCAAAAAAAATAAAAAAAATATTTGTCAGAAGTTAGCCAATAGTTTAGAAACTTTAATTTGAAATGTTTGCATATTGATCGCGGCGGGTTAAAAGTTATAAAACGTCAAATGAAAATTTTTTGTAAAAATTTTTCTACTATTAAAAAAAACTGATTTATTCGCCTTAGAAAAACTAAATTAGGTAACAAAATAATTATTAATAGATATTTTAAATGTAAATTCAGACGCTTAGATTATTTCGAAAATTGGATTTCTTTTGGGCATTTTTTAAAACACAAAGTAAAAATATTGAAGAAAAAACGGGAATTTTTATTGTTTTTTTTTTCGATTTTATTCTAAATAACATATAGAGTCAACTCATTTAGGTGATGGGTCCCATTGGAACAGTCTTAGGAATTGTTTCAATTTTTCTTCCTTCGCAACCTAGCCAAGAAGTGATATTGCTTCAAAAGGTAGTTTTTAAACTTTATTACCATTAAAATGCGTAATCTTCAACAACTTAACCACTTAAAAAAATCAATCCATGCATTTAGTGAATTGTTGTTTTGTTTTGCAAATTTTGTTAAGTAAATTCTTGTAAAAATTTACAGTTTACAAAATGTAATCAACGAAAATTTTAAATTTTAACAAATTAAAAATGTTTTTTTAACAATTAAAGTTTAAAAAAATAGTATACTTTGGGAGAATTTTATAAATAATTTCATTGTTTTTGGGCAGTAGTCACGTAATACTGTTATTTGCTAAAACAAATTTTTATAAAAATAAAAACCAGTAGGTATGCATTTGGATTTTGGATTACTTTTACTTGACTTTTGAAATTTCAATTATTTTTACTTTATTCTTACTCGACTTTTAAATTTCAAATACTTCTACTGTTACTCTTACTCGGATTTTCCACTGCGAATACTTAAGTAAAATTTAAATAAAATTTAAGTAATTTCAATGGGTAGATTCCCTATGGAATTGTTGTAAAGTGAATATCAGAAAATAATTTTTTAAGTCTGTATTCGGTCACACGCTAAAACCATTTAGTTTGACCAAAAACTCAGAAAATGATAATTTGTGCATAAAATTAGCAAAAAAACTTTAAAACGTAGCTCTGGAGCTTCTAAAACTGGTGTTTTGCTCCGTTTTAAAATTATTTTTATTATACATTTACTCTTACTTTTACTTAAAAAAATAGATCTTACTTCTATTTTTACTTTACTTAAGTAATAATTTGACCATTACTTTTACTTTACTTAAATTAAAAATTTACAAATTACTTTTACTTAAAATAATTCAAAATCAATACTTTTTACAACACAATAAGTTCGCGTGTGTGTGTTTGTGTGTGTATGTGTGTGTGTGTGTGTGTGTGTGTGTGTGTGTGTGTGTGTGTGTGTGTGTGTGTGTGTGTGTTTTTGTGTGTGTTTGTGTGTGTGTGTTTGTATGTGTGTTTTTGTGTGTGTCTGTTTGTGTGCGTGTGTGTGTGTTTGTATGTGTGTGTTTGTATGTGTGTGTGTGTGTTTGTGTGTGTGTTTGTGTGTCTTGTGTGTGCGTTTGTTTGTGTGTGTTTGTGTGTGTGTGTACTCTTACTCGGATTTTCCACTGCACATACTTAAATTAATTTAAGTAAAATTTAAGTAATTTCAATAGGTAGATTCCCTATGGAATTGTTGTAAAGTGAATAGCAGAAAATAATTTTTTAAGTCTGTAATCGGTCACACGCTAAAACCATTTAGTTTTACCAAAAAACTCAGAAAATGATAATTTTTGCATAAAATTAGCAAAAAAGCTTTAAAACGAAGCTCTGGAACTTCAAAAACCGGTGTTTTGCCCCGTTTTAAAATTATTTTTATTATACTTTTACTCTTACTTTTACTTAAAAAATAGGTCTTACTTCTATTTTTACTTTACTTAAATAATAATTTGACCATTACTTTTACTTTACTTAAATTAAAATTTTTCAAATTATTTTTACTTAAAATAATTCAAAATCAATACTTTTTACAACACAATAAGTCCGCGCGCGCGTGTGTGTGTGCGTGTGTGTGTGTGTTTGTGTGTGTGTGTGTGTGTGTGTGTGTGTGTGTGTGTGTGTGTGTGTGTGTGTGTGTGTGTGTGTGTGTGTGTGTGTGTGTGTGTGTGTGTGTGTGTGTGTGTGTGTGTGTGTGTGTGTGTGTGTGTGTGTTTGTGTGTGTGTGTTAGTGTTGTGATAGTTAGCCAAAAATCAAAGTAGGTAGTTAAGTAGGTAGTTAACTACTTTTAAAATTACAAGTAGGTAGTAAGTAGGTAGTTAACTACTTAAAAATTTTTAAACTAGGTAGTTAAGTAGTAAGTAGTTAAGTAGGTAGTTAAGTAGGTAATTTTTTAACTAAATATATACTAATATTAAAATCTTAGTAGAATTAAAAATTTGAATACTTAATGTAAAAAATACTTTGTCACATTTAATAATTAATTATTTCCATATTTTATTGGTTTTTGCTAGTTATTTATGTTTAAAAATACTTTTAAGACAGCTAGATAGTTGAAATATAATAAGTTAAAATTCAGGAAGTTTTTTACAAGAAAAATTAATTTATTCTAAAGTTAACTTAAAAACTTAAACTTAATAATCCACTTGGGGTGGGTTTAAAAAAAGACGATATATTAACATTGTTTGTCTCATTTATATCATCTTGTTAAACAACGGAAGCGGGTGAGTGCAAATTTCGTTTAAAGGTGTGGTGCAAAGTCGAACTTTTTGGCTTTGATTTTGATGTTTTTTTGTGAAAACTTTACCCCTGCCCCCAATAGCCACCAAAGATTTTTTCAACAAAATATCTCCAGTGGTTTAGAAGTTATGAAAAAATCCCCCTCCCCCAAAAAATGACGTTTTTTGACAATTTTGTACGTGAAAACTTACTCAATGGGTATAATGATTTGAGTTACAAATTATGCATTAAAAAAGCGTCTATCTACTTTCTACTTTAGTTTGATTCCTTGATCGTTAAGATTGGTGCAGTATTTGTCAATTTATTGCGTTTCCCCTACAAAACACCCCGGAGTTTTTCGCTATAAATATGAAGTGACGGCAAAAATTATGGGCAAACTTCATCAAATTACTGCCGTCGTTTGGTTTTTTTAGCAAAATAGTCGCGGGTTTTTTGTACCAGAAAGGCAATATCTTGACAAATACTGCACCAATCTTAATGATCAAGGTATCAAATTAAAGTAAAAAGTAGCCGCTTTTTTGACTGCATAATTTGTAATTTACACCTATTGAGCAATCTTTCACGTACAGAATTGTCAAAAAACGCCGTTTTTGTGGGGTCATAACTTCTGAACCACTGGAGATATTTTGTTAAACATTTTTTAAGCTATAGGGGACAGGAAAGAAGTAAAAATCGAAGACAAAAAGTTTAACTCCGCAGTTTATCTTTAATAAAAACAAGAGTTTATGACTGACCCTTAGTTCACTATTCATTTTATAACAAAATTATGATTGCTTTCAAATACTTTCTTAACTTAAATATTTTTTAAACCGTACATTGACTTCACAATAAATATGATCAATCCATTTCTAAAAAAATCTAATTTTTTTTGCTTTTTTCTATTTAAAACCTTCAATAAAAACAACCCTTTTTTACACTAGATTAAATAAAAACCAACAGATTTTTGTTCTTATTTTAACTAAGAGAACTAATCAAAGATAGTCTAATTATGATTTATTTCAACCATCTATTTTATGGCGTATTTTTTAAAAAAACTTTAATTAAAGCATTACTACAATTTGAATTGGGTTCATAAATTGTAAAGCACCGTGTGTATAAAATCGCTGTTGAGTGCCCAGATATTGATTTTTATTGAAGACCCTCTGCGCGTGTAAATTACCATGGATATATATATATGCTGTCACATTTTGTTTCAATATATATATGAGTATATATATATATATATATATATATATGAGTTTTTTTTGTAATATGTGCGCCCCGCAGATATTGATTGTTTAAAGACACTAACTACTTGACTTACTTTCTGCCTACTTCGCTATCTAATTTCTGCCTACTTTGTAACTACTTTGTTAACTACTTGTATTAACTACTTTATATTTTGAAAGTAGGTAGTTAAGTAGGTAGTTAACTACTTTTGAAAAAGAAAGTAGGTAGTTAAGTGGTTAGCCAAAATCATGGTAGTTAAGTAGTTAAGTAGTTTGTGTGTTTG